>VZRE01003187.1:33303-55898 GCA_013396775.1 Cephalopterus ornatus | reverse complement strand
GGCTTGGAAGGACTTAAATAGCAGCAAGTATCTGTGGGGCAAATTGTTGTTAGGAATAAAAGCAACTTTACCCAGATTAGCTCATTCCCTTCTGTGCAGCTCAGTGAGGTTCTACTCCAGGTCTTGCTCTGTAGAGAAGCTCTGAAGTTCTTTTTCAGGTTGGTCTTTCCCAAAGTAGCTGTGCTGATGGGGAAAAACCATCTAGGTGTGTGAGTACTCTCTGTGCGGGGAGTCTCCCTGGGATATGCTGTCCAGGTTCTCTGGCTGGAGCCGTTAGGAATGTACATATGTAAATTAGAGCTGTTTGTTCCTCTTTCAGGACTCTTTTGTGGTTTGTAGCAAGCAGTGTGATTATTTAGGTCCTCAGTTACTGCAGCATCCAGCATGAGCTGTCCTGATCCTGTTTTTCTCTTTTCCAGAGGCAGAAGAAACTCTGCTGATTGATATAGCAGCAAACAGTAAGTTTTATAAGGGCAGTGGTGTGGCTGACTTGTCAGGGAACAGCTCCCTGGTGCTTGTTTCACCTTCCCAGTCTTCCCCCAGGCTCTGTGTTTGTCCTTTGCTCAAGCAGGGATTGTTTTCCCTCTGATCTTGTCATCTGGCTCTGCCAATAACCAGTCGGTTATTGTGACAGACAAGGCCTGAAATGCCAATGATTGAAACATTTACAGTTTTTCTTACTGCTTTTAGAGCTCTTCTCTGATAGATTGCAGTAGGGAGAAGGATTTCTAAAGCCAGGAAGACCTGCTGAGGATACCCCAAGTGGGGTGGGTGGATTTCAGAATCGGAGGGGGAGTAATTTAATTTCCATCAGAAACAACACCTGGAAGTTGTGTGTAAAGCCTGCTGACTGACTGTGAGCTGGCCTGGGCTGACTCTGTGAGTGTGTTTGAAGCAGGCTGCAAGGTCCGGATACAGGGCGACGAGACACCGGAGCGGCTCTTTGAGATCCCTGACGAGGAGCGTTGCTTGGGATTCCTGTCTGAAGTGCAGAGCATCCAGGAGGGTGAGCAGAGCTGCACCTCTGTGTGCGTGAAATCCTCTGACTTGTCAGCAGTTTCTGACAGGGCTGGGTTTGTTCCAGCCCATCTGAAAGCTTCTCCTCCTGAACCCAAGGATGCAGCCATCTGGCACCAGGTGGAGAAGAGCCTCCCAGGTCTGTTGCAGGCCTCTCCTCCAGGTACGATTGGCTTTGCTCAGGGGCATGTGCAGTGCTGGGGCGCTTGGGCTGTGACCTGGATCTGACCCTGCCCTTGGCAGCCTGGCCTCTGCTCCCTGGTCTGTTCATTCCTTCCTGAGTGCTCTTTTCTGCCCTGGTTTGTGTGTAGTAAGCTCCTTGCTGCCTTGACTTGTGATTAGTGCCCCTTTCTCCCATTCCCCAGGTCACACAGTTGATATATTCCTGTTATCATTTGGGGTTTTTGCTTTCTGTGAAGTTATGTTTTTTCCATCTTGATCAGAGCTGTTTCAGATGGTTTGTCAGGGCATTGTGCTTGGATTTTTCGTTACAGAAGCTCTGGGGTTTGAGGATGACTTCAATACTCTGAGCCTAGAAATGAAAAGGAACATGCAAAACCACCAAGCGGGATCTCGGCGGGAGCCCCCACCTCCTCCCGTTCCTCAGAACAGGCAGTAAGTAACACAGGGGATCTGTTCCCTTTTTTACTTCTCTTCCTAGACAGCAGAACCAGTTCTAGTGCTCTTTTTGCCTCCTTCCTAGATTTCCGCAAGAGAGAGAAGGTACATCCAGAGACCAGCCCAAAGTTACCAACACGATGCGCAAGATGTTTTTGCCCAACACCCAGTCAGGGCAGAGAGAGGGGCTCATCAAACACGTGCTGGCCAAGAGGGAGAAGGCCTACATCAACTGGCACAACTTCAGGTGAGAGTGGGAGGAAGAGGCAGAGCTGTGGGATCTCTGCTGTGAGCTCAGATCTTGCCCAGGTTTATACCCTGGCAGCTGCTGATGGATGGCAGCTCATGTGGCCAGTGAGGATAGTGCAAGCTACTCCTATTGTGTCTTCTCCCTGTGTATGTCAGATCTCCTGAGCCTCAATGAGGCTGGAGCAGTTGGGCAGAAAGGGTGAACGTAGACGTCCCACCACACTCTCCTGATGTTGCCCTACATGACATGGTGCTAAAAGACCCAGATGTTTGCTGGTGGAATGTCTTAATCCGAGAGGAGTGTCACTGGGAGTGACCCACACCTGGGAGAATTTTTTGAGGAGTGGCTGGAGGGGCTCAGCCTGGAGAAAAGGAGGCCCAGGGGAGACCTCACTCTCTACAACTCCCTGACAGGAGGGTGGAGCCAGATGGGGGTCCAGCTCTGCTCCAGGTAACAAGTGACAGGACAAGAGGAAACGGCCTCAAGCTGTGTCAGGGGAGGTTCAGGTTGGACATCAGGAAGAATTGCTTCACAGAGAAAGCTGTCAGACATTGGAAGGGGCTGCCGGGGAGGTTCAGGTTGGACATCAGGAAGAATTGCTTCACAGAGAGAGCTGTCAGACATTGGAAGGGGCTGCCAGGGAGGTGGTGGAGTCCCCATCCCTGGAGGTATTCAAGGAATAACTGGTTGGGGCATTCAGTGCTCTGGGCTGGGTGACAAGGTGGGGATCAGTCACAAGTTGGACTCGATGATCTTGGCAGTCTTTTCCAACCTCAGTGATTCTGGGATCCTGGGAATTTCAGTTCCCCCCTGGCTGGCACAGCCCCACGCAGGGGCAGCTCACAGTGTGTCCGGGTGTGCTTAGTGTCTGCTCCCAGCCAGAATACTGCTGTGCTGCTGTGGTTTTCGTTGTGTTTTCTGACGGTTCAGCTGCTTTTGTGTTGTAGGTTTTTTGTGGGAACATGGAATGTGAACGGGCAGTCTCCTGACAGCTTCTTGGAGCCGTGGCTGGTGTGTGACACAGAGCCTCCAGACTTCTACTGTGTTGGGTGAGTGGCAGCAACCTGGATTTATTAACGGGGCTGGTTACTTGTTGCTCTTGCTGGGATCCTGGAGGGCTGTGTTTGGTTTAGGTTCTTGTCATGTTCCCAGAGGCTGCACAGAGCTGAGTTGTGTTGCACAGGAGCTGTCTGAGGGCAGAGAGCCATCAGATGAGGCAGAGGATTGAGTTAAACAAGGATGGCATGACATAGCTGATTTTCCTGGAGGCATCTGCAGAGCTCACTGATTGTCCTCTGCCTAGAGTCGTGCTTCCCAGGGGACAGGTTTGCTAGGGGGTTATGGGCAGGGTCTCAGAGGCACCATGGGGAAATTGTGCTGCTTTATTTAGCAAGTGGCCGTAAGGAGCTGCTCCTCCAAGGGCTGTTGCTGGAGGTTTTGTATTCCCGTAGGAAGAGGGGGATGTGTATGAGGGCTGAAGGTGCTAAGCTCTTGGGTTTCCAGGTTCCAGGAGCTGGACCTCAGCACAGAGGCTTTCTTCTACTTTGATTCTACAAAGGAGCAGGAGTGGCTGGCTGCTGTGGAGAGGGCCCTGCATCCTCAGGCCAAGTACAAGAAAGTGAGTTCTGTTCAGTGGCGTGTCTTGTCATGGAGCTGGCATGATGGGAAGGAAAAGGGAGAGGGGCTTCCCCTTTCCTCACCCGCCCAAGGAGCAGGGCTTGGAGAAACCAAGGGGGGTACTGGGCATGTGTCAAGTGTGCCAAGTTAAGTCTGGAGTGTGTATTTCTGCCCCACAGTTGCGGGGGAATCTTGTGCTTTGAAGCAGAAATTTATAAAGGTGGAGATCACAATACCTTTATCAAATAGGAGGTTGATGCCAGGGAAGCAGCAGGTTCAAGTCCTCTACCTTTGTTACCCTCTCACCCTGTAGTATAGAAGCCAGGTGTGTCCTGAGCTGGTAAATCAAATTAATAGCTTTTTTCCTGAAAGAATGGGATGATTTGTGAAACAAAAATCTTCCAGAGGCTTTTGCCTTGGGACAGAATTGCTTCGGCTGTGGCAGCAGGACTTTCTTCTGGCTGGGTAAGAGCAAGCCATTGGTTTTATGTCTGCTGTAGCAAACCTTCCTGCTGCAGGGACCAGTCCTAAATGTATGAATGGGTTTCCCTGTCCTCCTTAGCCCAAGTATTCAATGTCACACCCTGTCCTGCTTGCCCTGAGCTGAGCTCAGGGGCAGGTGTTACAGGGAGCAAAGCAGGGAACCGAGCACCTTGCTGAGCTGAGACCCATCAAGGGGAGTCAGGAGTCATGGCCTGAAAAGCAGAGAGGCCCGTTGCTTTAATTGAGTTTTGGGTGAATTCTTCACACCCTAGTGAAAAAGAGAGCACAGGATATGGCTGCAGGAGGGGGAAGTGGCTGAAGCTGTAGATAAGACTTGTGGTTGCTTGTGAATTCCACTTCTGCAGAGCAGACTGGGTGCTGGGCTCTTAAGCTGTAGATAAGACTTGTGGTTGCTTGTGAATTCCACTTCTGCAGAGCAGACTGGGTGCTGGGCTCTTCCAGCTCTCAGCTTCTTCCCTCACTCCCTAGACTTTATCCCAACACATCTGAATGTTTCTGTGAGGATGCAGACTGCACTCAAGAAGGTGAGGCCTTGTCACTGTTTCAGAGTGGTGACCCCACTGTTTTGGAGGTTCAGGAAGATCACAGACTGGGCAGGCGTTGGCTTAGCACATGTAAAAGATCAGCAGCAAACCCAAGATCCTGCTGGGGCAGAGCACGTGAGCATGGTGTTAACCCCTGGGGGCTGAATTCTGCAGCAGAGGAGAACTCCTCAGCTCCAGAGAGAGGCCCTTTGCTTTAGGGAACAAGTGTTTCCTGAAGTGCAATCGACCTGTATAGCTCAGAGATGCCTTTTGATACCCCATGCACGTCTGCCTCGGGGAAATAAGAACATCTTTGTCCATTCCCCTCTGCACATTCCACTAGCTCCGCTGGAGTTAGGAGTAAGCCAAGGTGAGCCCCGACTCCCAGCTGCACCTGCAGCCTCAGCACAGCCACAGCTTTACACCACAACTGGCTGGAGCACTCAGGGTCTTCTCTGGTTGTGCTGTCAAAGGCTGAGACCTCACCAACAGATCTGCTGCGTGTTTATTTAGTTTCTTTTACCTCATCCTGTTGCAGAGAAGCACCAGCGTGGGGATTGCAGTAAGCTCAGCACAGCTGATGACTCTGGGGAGTGACAGATTGACCCCCAGAACCTTCCTGTGGGACAGGAGGCCTTTTCAGTAGCGTTGTTAGAATTAGGGATTGAGTACAGAACGTGATGAGGAATGGGGAGAGCCAGAGCAGCAGGCAGAGCAGGCAGATCAGAACTGCATTCCCACTGCCTCTCTGGGAACTCAGGATCCCGTTTATTTTTGCAGGTGCAAATGGTCCGCCTGGTTGGGATGATGTTGCTCGTATTTGCTAAGAAGGATCATCTGAGCAATATCAGAGAGATCGTGACGGAGTCTGTGGGCACGGGAGTCATGGGAAAGATGGTGAGTCACCGAGGCCAGCTTGTTGCTTCCCTGTATCCGTGCAAGAAGCGGCACAGCCTGGTTTTGTTTACCTATGCCATCCCTGTCCCCTCCCTGTGCCTCACCTGACTCCTGCTCTAACCCCACTGGTACCTGCTGTCCCCAGGGCAACAAGGGCGGCGTGGCCGTGAGGTTTGTGTTCCACAACACCACCTTCTGCGTCGTCAACTCCCACCTGGCTGCCCACGTGGAGGACTTTGAGCGCCGAAACCAGGATTATAAGGACATCTGTGCCCGGATGAGCTTTGAGACCCCCGATGACAGCCTGCCACAGCTCAACATCATGAAACACGAGTGAGTTGTGGTGATGTTTTCTCTTTTGAAGCAGTGTTGATTAACCCAAACCAAGCCAGAATTGCAGCAACAGGAGGTTTCATGCAGATAAGTTTTCTGGCTTGGTGAAATAACTGGATGTGCCAAGGGCTGTGCTGTTCTGCAGCTCCTGCAGACAAACTGTGGTCACCTCCTCTCTGCACTGTCCCCAGCGTCCCTCTTCTTGTGTTTGTGTGTAACTCTTCCTTTTCAGCAGACCTGAACAGAATACAAATTACTGGTAATTCTGTAGTTAATATTTAAACCATTTAAAAACCAAAAGTAAGACGTAGGGTGGATTAGTACAGAAAATACTGCAACTATTAGCTTATCCTTGATAATCCACTAGTGGAAATGTTGAGGTTTGACTATAAACAGGAAGAGCTCTGGTTATTAGCGGAGGGACTAAATTTTAATCTTTAAATGAACCCTTTATAGAGTAAAGAGTGGGTCCCAGGAATGTTTCTTTAGCTGCTGGTAATGACAAGGCTGTTGGAAGCCTGGAGAGGAGTAGGGTGGGAGCGGGTGCTGATGAGGTGTGGCTCATGGCTGAGATGGGAAACAAACATCCAGAAGGTTGTAAATTCCACAGGAATCTAACTCTGCTCCTGCCAGTTCTGCATCAGTTGGTCTTTGTTGTGCAGATGGTGCAGCAGTAACCTACTCTGGTTGAACGAAAGGCAGTGAAAAACCACCAGGTAAAACCAGGGTATCATAGAAGGTGTGAGCCTGCCAGATACAGGTGCCTCTCCTGCCCAGCTGGCTTACTGAGCTCCACCACTGTCCTCTTCTGAACATGCGAAGAGCCTGAATACCAGCTAGATTTTGTGTGAAGCTTGGTGGGATACACTGGTTTCACTTCATTAGAGTCACTGCTGTTCTCTAGCTTTGTTTGGGCTGAGGCAAAGTCATTATTTCCCACTAAACTAAGTCTTCAATCCTTGGAGGATTCCAAAAGATTGTCCTGTAGGATCTGCTGCCACTAGAAATTTCTGCCGTTGGACTTGATCTTTCATGTCTTCTTTTTTGTCTTCCACATGTCTCAACCTTAATATGATTTAAAAAAGGGAAATGTTAATTGCTGATCTGCTCTGAAATTCTTCCCTATGAGGGTGAGGAGGCCCTGGCATAGGTTGCCCAGAGAAGTTGTGGCTGCCCCTGGATGCCTGGAA
This sequence comes from Cephalopterus ornatus, assembly GCA_013396775.1. Taxonomy (NCBI): domain Eukaryota; kingdom Metazoa; phylum Chordata; class Aves; order Passeriformes; family Cotingidae; genus Cephalopterus; species Cephalopterus ornatus. Next base: position 48,948 of record VZRE01003187.1, on the reverse strand, counting down.
GAGTCCAAGGCCAGATTGGATGGGGCTTATAGCAACCTGGTCTAGTGGAAGGTGTCCCTGCCCATGGCAGGGGGGTGGAACAAGATGAGCTTTAAGGTCCATTCCAACCCAAACCATTCCATGATTCTGTATGTGTCTTTGTTTCCAGTGTTGTCATCTGGCTGGGAGACCTGAACTACAGGCTGTGTCTACCAGATGCCAGTGAAGTGAAGAATCTCATCAGCAAGAACGAGCTTCAGAAGCTGCTGATGTATGACCAGGTCAGTGAACTCGCTCACATTTGCCCCGTCCTTGAGGGGTTGTCTTGGTTTAGGATGTGCCTGTGTTTGGAAGGAGCTGGCAAACATGGAGCTGGGGAAGGGGCTGGAGCACAAGTTTGATGAGGAGCAGCTGAGGGAGCTGGGGGAGCTCAGCCTGGAGAAAAGGAGGCTCAGGAGGGACCTTCTCACTCTCTGCAGCTCCTTGACAGGAGGGGGGATCCAGGTGGGGATCAGGCTCTGCTCCCAGGGAGCAAGGGACAGGAGGAAATGGCCTCAAGTTGCACCAGGGGAGGTTTAGGTTGGATAGTAGGGAAAATTTCTTTCTTGAAAGGGCTGTCCAGCCCTGGCACAGGCTGCCTAGGGCAGTGATGGAGTCCCCATTCCTGAGGGGATTTAACAGGCTTGTTGGTGTGGCACTTGGGGACATGGGTTAGTGGTGGCTTGGCAATGCTGTGGGAACAGTTGGACTCAATGGTCTTGGAGGGCTTTTCCAAGCTAAGTAATTCCATGACACTCTGTAAGAAGGATCTATAGACATAGACACTGGACCCTGATGGAGCTCTGGGTGCGCTGGTGGCAACAACCCCCTGAACAAAACCAGATTGTCCATACTGGGTTAGCTGGGTGACTCAGGCAGTTACCATGGAGGTGTGTCTGTGTCTCAGTGCAGGAGTTCTCTCTTATGTACAAACTAGAAGCTGAACACAGGAACTACAAGATGCTGTGGTCAGTGTTGTGGAAGAGGTATTGATTTGGAGCCCAAATTTGCTCAAATAGTTTGACCTGAATTCTGTGCCATCACCTTCCCCGCTCGGCAGTTCTCTGCAGCACCCTGAAACCCAAGGCAGGTGCCTTTCAGGTGGAGGATTGCACCTGTGAAACACCAACTGCAGTTGTGCAATATCACCTCTGACACAGTTTAACAGTGGATCTGATTCTGCCCTGTAGCTTATTTCTGTTATGCTGCAGAGCTTTGTGCAGGAAACAGCTGTGGCTTAGGTTTCAGGGAGGAAAACAACCAGGAGATTTTTCAGAAGAGGAAACAAGCAAAGGAGGGTGGTGTCAGGTTATCAACCGAGTGCAGTCCTAGAGGCTCTAGCTAAAATGGTTGGCAGGGAAAGTTTAATGATGGTGACCTTAAGCCTGAAAACTAATGAAGGCATTTAGTGCAAGCAGAGCCGTTAGTATTTCCCTTAACTCTTATTTGATGCTGCCTACATGGCTTGGTGGCCAGCACCGTGCCCATTTGTACTCTGTCTGTTTGAAAAACATTCCACTGACGAGTTGAATTTTTATCTCTGTTAAAAGCGTGAGGTCTGAGAGGCAGTTTGGGGATGTCTGGGAATTCCATGGCCACAGGTCACAGGTTGCTCTGCCTGTAGATCTGCTCTCTGACACTGCTGTGTGGGGGAGGGTTGCTTTGCTTTGGTTTGGTTTTTTTCTTTTTAAAGCTTTCTGTTTTTTGCTTTAGCTGAACATTCAGCGCACTCAGAAGAAAGCATTTGCAGATTTCATGGAGGGAGAGATTAAATTCATCCCCACGTATAAATATGACTCTAAAACAGATCGCTGGGATTCCAGGTACATTGGCTGCCACTGGGCTTATTTACCTATGACATAAAAAGCATTTTCTCCCAAAATCTGATTTCTTGCTTCCTAGAGCTGGGAGTACCTGTCAGTGTTGTGTTTGCCCTCCTTTCCCCCGTTTTCTGCAATAAGCAGCCCCTGTGTACATTGACTGGGCATATCCCTTAAACCTCGGTTGCTGCCGATCCCGCTGGATGAAGGCAGGCTCAGGTGGTCCTGCGTTGGGAGCTTTCCCTCTTACCAGGGACAAGCAAACAGGATAAAAAGGAATTGCAGAGATAAGGAAACAGGCTCTCTGAGTCACGCTGTCCCCTGACTTGCACACCCACGGGGTGGCTGTGCTGTGATAGCAGCCGTGGTTCCTGCTTGGTGCCTCCCACAGAAACGGCTGCATCTGCTGCAGGGGCTGCTCCAAAGGGAGTAACTCCCAAGAAGGAGTTTCAGACTGTGTAGTGATTGGATTTGACTCTGCCTGTGATTATGAATCAGCACAGTAGTTAATCTGAAGAAGGATAACCCAGGATTCAGGCTTCATAACATAATAGTAATCGCTGAGTAGACTTTCCGTAGTGGAAACAATAAGTGATGGATCCAATTGTGGGCAGAAAGATCTGGCAGCAAAAGAAAGTCGTGCAGCTTGGGTCACAGCACACATGGCTTCTGGCTGTGGAAATGGCCTTGACTGAGTTGTTTTGTCTTCCTGATGCTGGAAGGGACAGGAATTTAGCTGTTGTATCAGAAAAGGGATAGAGAGCAGAAGAAATAACAATAACGTAGAATTTAGGTTGGGGGAAGGGATAGGGTTCGTCCCAACACTGCCATGATGATGGGGGTGGAGGGAGCTGGCCAGCTAGGAAAAGGAACAGCTTGGTTGGTTTATTAGGATTGTTGGATTTCCCTGGTAACCTGTTTTCCTTTGTAGTGGGAAGTGTCGTGTGCCAGCGTGGTGTGATCGGATCCTTTGGAGAGGAGGGAACATCAATCAGCTCCGGTACTGCAGTCACATGGACCTGAAGACCAGCGACCACAAGCCTGTCAGCGCGCTTTTCCGCATTGGGGTAGGTTTATCCATATGCTGGGACAAGATCCCAACAATTCCAGGCACTCCTTCAGGAGTCAGGACACATCTGCTGAGGCTGTTGCAAGAGGACAGATGAACCCAACTGAGGTGTGGCCACTGTAGGGGTGCTACCTCTGGCAGTACTGGAATGGGGGAGCCCCTGTGTTCTCTCCTCCGTATGGAGGCACAGCAGTAGCCTGTGCCTGGTTGTACCTGTGCTGCCCCAGATGTGTCAATAGACTCACTGCTTTACACCTGAATGTCTTCAGTGGTGAGTGGCTGCCAGGAGATTTGGGATTCCTGGCTTAGTGAATGGGGACAGTCCATGTCCACTTCAGCTGCCTCCTGCTCTCCCAGAATGGGTCAGGTCAGAAGGGACCACAGTGGGTCGTCTGGTCAAACCTCCCTGCTCAAGCAGGGAGCACGTGGCAGAGGATTGCATCCAAATGGTTCTGGAGTATCTCCAGTGAGGGAGACTCCACACCCTTTGTGGGCAATCTGTTCCAGTGCTCAGTCACTGCACAGGGAAGTTCTTCCTCATGTTCAGATGGAACTTCCTGTGCACCAGTTTCTGCCTGTGGCCTCTTGTCCTATGGCCTGGCACCACTGATGCCTGGTCCATCCTCTGACACCTCCCTGCCGTTACTGACAGACATTGATGAGGTCCCCTCCCAGTGTCTCTTCTTGAGGCTGAACAGGCCCAGCTCCCTCAGCCTTTCCTGGTCCCAGAGATGCTCCATCCCTTCATCATCTCTAGCCTCTACTGGACCCACTCCAGGAGCTCCATGTCCCTCCTGCACTGAGAAGCCCAGAACTGGACACAGCACTGCAGGTTCTCCTCCCTCAGTGATCTCCCAGTAGTGTGACCAGTGGCCAGACAGACCCTGGTAACATCTGCAGGGGTGAAATATGTGTAAGGTTGCAGATGCAGCTTGGGAGTGCAGCCAGGCACATGAACCCTCTCAGCCTTTCAGCTGCACGAGCAAGTGCTCAGAGAAATAGTTCACTTCTGCAGTTTGCTCGTGACCATGAGAGTTCCTGTGAAGCCGATCAGAAGCTTTGCTGAGTGTTTTCTGTCTCCCACAGGTGAAGGTCGTGGATGAGCAGAAGTACCGGAAGCTGTTCGAAGACATTGTTCGTATAATGGACAGGATGGAGAATGACTTTCTTCCTTCACTGGAGCTGAGCAGGAGAGAGGTGAGGATGAGACCAGAATCACTGTCACTTCCCAAATACAGAAGCCTTAGAAGTGCCAGAACTTCTTTTAAAGACTTTGATTCAATAAACTCGATTATAGGAAATTGGAGTCTTTGGGTGAGCTCCTCTCAGCCATGGGGGGGCCACAGCAGTGTCTGGGGGCCACTGCAGAGTCTGGGGGGGGTCTGGATGTGTGCCCCGTTGTGGCCGCTAACATCACTTGTGTTTTCTCTTTGCAGTTTGAGTTTGAGAATGTGAAATTCCGTCAGCTGCAGAAGCAGAAGTTCAAGATTACCAATAATGGGCAGGTCACCTGTCACTTCTCCTTCATCCCAAAGCTCAATGACAGCCACTACTGCAAGCCGTGGCTTCGGGCCGAGCCCTGTGAAGGTTACCTGGAACCAGGTGAGTTGTGTACTGGTGTAGGCTCCCATCCCATCTCCGTTCAGTCCTTCCCATCTCTCCCATGTCCCATGTTTCTTGCCATCAGCCTTATCTGTTTGTCTTCTCTGTTGTGGCCTTTGTCCGTGCTACTGTGTGTTTGTCCTTGTCTCCTCTTTTGGAGCGTGTCCATGTATTCTTGAGAGCTCCTGTGTGTTGCAGATGAGAGCACAGAAATCTCCCTGGATGTGTACGTCAGCAAGGACTCGGTCACCCTCCTGAACTCCGGCGAGGATAAAATTGAGGATATTCTTGTCCTGCACTTGGACCGAGGGAAGGACTATTTCCTGACCATCAGTGGGACCTACCTGCCCAGCTGCTTTGGCACCTCCCTCGAGGCCTTGTGCCGAATGAAGCGACCGATCCGAGAAGTTCCAGTCACCAAACTCATAGACCTGGTGAGTAGCAGTGTTCTGGAGAAGCTCTTTTAATAGAGGGAGACCTGACTCCTTTCTGATTACTCCCGAAAGCAGGAGTGCCTGCAGCTCAGATTGGCTGTGCTGGCCCTGAGCTGAGTGACTTTTCATAAGAGCTTGAGGTGCTCTTTTATTCTTCCTTTCCACCACAACCAATGGCTTTGGACAGCCTGTGCTTTATCCCTGCTGTCTGAGTAGACTCTAAACATTGTTTGATGGGACAAAAAAGTGATCCCAGCACCTCATGTTGGTGTTAGTGGTGCTGGCAGGCTCAGCTGGGTGGCACTGTGTGTCATAAGAGGTGTGATTGAGGTCCTGTCCTCCCGGGTGCCAGGGCTGCTTCTGCTGAGCCAAGGGCTCCGGGAGCCTTTTCCTTCTGGGTGCATTCCCGCTGCTCAGGGCAAAGGTGCAAGCAGAAGCAGGAGGAGTGAAGGAGGGACTGTGGTGTTGGGTGTGGTGTGCTGATGGGCACAGCTCAGCAAATGGGCAGTGTCATGGCCTCTCTGGCCAGTTTCTCCCACACCAACCACAGTGAGAGAGAAGGCCTCAGTGAGAGATAATTCATCACTGATAGATAATTTATCACTGAGAGATATCTCTGTGGTGCAGAGAACTGTTCCTCTCCCCAGCATCAACGTTCCTCCTCGCAAAGCCTGTTGTGTGCATGTGAGGGGGTGCAGTTCTGCCTTAGTCACCTTTTGTCCTTTGGGTATCTCTAATGGCCATTTCTGGGATTAAGCCCCATTTTGGGGATATAATTCTGATTTCCAGGCTGCTTTCATTTGTCTCTCCTGATGGCCTTATCTGGCCATGTTCTAGTGAGGTGCAGCAGCTCCTGAGTTCTAGTCCATGTCTCCGTTCTTGTTCAGCCAGGAAAGCCATTTCTTTCTGTTCACCTGAAAGCTCAGCCCTGTTTGAGTCTCTATGCCATGTGATACCTTCTCTCTTCTCTCATTTCTCACAGTCTCACCCTTAACTGAGGTGTTTTTTGTCCAGTAAGCTGCTGCTGCTTTTCCACCTCTGTAAATTTGTCAGCTTCCACTCCCATTGCTTCTACATTTTCTCTTTCCTTCAGCAGTTGCCCCATGCTTCTTGTTGCCTCTTCCAGTTCCCACCTTTTGTTGTAGGTCTCTACTTTACTTTTCTCACAAGTCCAATACACAGAAAGGTAATTTTTGTACTAGAATTTTGACTTTGTAACACACAATCAGGCTAAGCAGGATCCTGGTGGCAATATACAACATTTGCCTCCTCAGGCCAGGCAGCTGATCCAGGCTTCAGGCTCTTCAGACTTCTCAGGATTCAATTGAAAGTCAGTCTTGTTCTAGAACTGGGTCTGGAGTGTTTCATTGGCCTTGGTGGCTTTTCCACCTGCTTTTTCCTGCTCTGCACTGACTGCTTTATCAAGCACTTCTTGCTTGACAGAGAGAAACTTGGGCCCAGACTCCGTCTTCACCAACACACATTGTTCTCCTTCCTATAGATTTCCTTCTCCTGTCACTCACTAAAACATCTAGAAATACAGGAATCAAAACAATCAGCAAAGAGCACCTGCCGCAGTGTCTGCAGCATGGACGCATCCCCCGTGTGCAAGGGGAGAGCTAGTTTTAGGTATTTTGGTTCTGATCCTACCTGTGAGCTGCGAAAATCTTGGAGACAGGCCGAGCTGAGCACATCCTGCCCTGGGGCAGTGGTGCAGGTGCTGCCTGCCCTGCAGCCCAGAGTGTTTGGGTGCAGTTCCCTGTGTTGAGGTACTGCTCAGGCTGTGTGAGGCCAGCAGTGTCCATGTCTTAAGAACCACTTTCCCTCCTGTACTTGAGTGGTGGTAGGGCTTGTCCTTCACTGCATCCAGCGTTTTCCTCAGCCTGGCTGGACTGTGTCTGTGTTTTTCAGCAGAGGGAGGTCTGGGGATGCAGGTCAGTAAGGGGCTGAGGCAGGTGGGTGTTGGGTAGCGCAGTGTAGATGGGAGTTTGTCTGGAAATGGTTCTCCTAGTTCTCCCAGGAGGGAAACACTGACACTGCTGCTGACACTTGAGCACCTCTCCTTTGGGATTTCAGTATTAGTGTCTCATCCTGTTTTTTCTTGGGATCCTCCTGTGGGCTTTAAAAAGCCTTTTGAAGAACCTCTGTCAGGAACAGGTGAGTCTCACAGAACGGAGCATTCAGTGCTGAAGGCTCAACATCAGGGAGAAATTCTTCCCTGGGAGGGTGAGGAGGCCCTGGCACAGGTTGCCCAGAGTAGCTGTGGCTGCCCCATCCCTGGAAGTGTCCAAGGCCAGGTTGGTGGGGCTGGGAGCAACCTGGGCTAGTGGAAGGTGTCCCTGCCCATGGCAGGGAGTGGAACAGGATGAGCTTTAAGGTCCCTCCTGACCCAGACCATTCCATGCCTCTATGAAGAGGTGGAGCAGCCAGGCACAGGCAGGTCGGGGGTGGTGAGGCTGGAGATGACTCACCCATTACAAAACGAGCCTGTGCAGGTGGCTGTGTGCCCTCCCAAACCTGTGACTGTGTCCCTCCCCCTGTGCCTCTGAAGAGGAACCTGTGCCAGCTCCTGTTTGGAGCAAGCTGTTCCCCGGAAGAGGCCAGTCTGTTGTTGCTGTGTTAGAACTCAGGGACCCTCCAAGGGAAGCAGGCACTGCAGAGGCCACAAAGGACCCTGAGATGCCGCTCCCTCCTGGTATGCCCTGTACCATGGAAGCTGCAGTTGCTCCCAGCTGGGCCTGGGAGTGTGTTTGGGCTATTCCCACCCCGAAAGGTTGATCTGCCAAGACTCAGCTTGGACTACCTACTTCTGTTCCCTCCTGCAGGCTCCGTGAGCTGTGTCCAGCCTGCCCTGGCTGGTAGAGGGTTGGCTGTTTGGGGATGCTGAGGGCTTGGCACGCTCCTCCCCGAACTGTGCTAATGCTCTTAGGCTGCGGCAGCGGCGGCAGCCGGAGTTTGAGCACAAACCCTCATTTCCCTGACAGTACCCAAAGCTGCTTAGGGGCCCTGCAAGCTCCACAGCTGCCACACGCTCAGAAACACAGATTTAGCCCCAGGAATATTTTATCTCCGGCCTGGTCACAAGGGAAGATGGCTGAAATAACACAGGGACGTTGATTCTGACCAGGGGAACTTCTTCTGACGGACATGTCTCACCTGCCCATAGCCCAGCTGTTGGCCAGTGCACAGCACCGTCCAAGCCCCTTGGAGGGTTTTCCAGAAATCCTGACGAGGTTGTGCATCATGTGAGCAGGATTGTTGCTAATTGGCAGACAAATCTCTCACCACAGGTTTAACTTTGGCCTTGTCAGCAAAATGTGTGAAGGACCTGGTGTTCAGTGGGTTCTTGTAATGCAAATTAAGCTTCTGCTTAATCAGAAGAGTTAATCCAAGAGTGCTTTCTCCCTCTTAACCACACTTTTTTCCTCTTCTCTCTTTCCCTCTGCTCTCAGGGAGAAGACAGCTTCTTAGAAAAGGTAACACGAGCAATTGCAGTGTGGCAGTCTGCTTCTCAGTGGTGTGTTTGTAAAGAATGAGAGCTTTTCCTTTGTTTTCTGTGGCAGAGGGAAGGGGAGGGGGCACAGAGGGGACACGGCTGCTAGCAAAGCCTCTTAGCACAGCTGGATGAGAACACCGAGTAGCTCGCAGATCCAAGCCCAACTGAGATGTTAAAGCTCACCAAATTTGCTTTGGGGGAAAAAAATTACTTTTCTGATCCTGGCAGCAATGCTGGATATTCCCAGAAAAGGTTGGCAGCCTTTGACACACCATGCTTGTAAGGTGGGGTTTGCCACAGCACCTTCTCAGACCTGTGGGGAGAGGGCTGGAGCAGGAAACTGAGGTCTTTTGCTCCTTCCATCTTGTGTCCCTGTGGAGGTCGAGGGAGGGCCTTTGCAGGAGGTGGATGTTTCTGCACCTCCTCAAGCAGTGTTGCTCCAATGGCTGTGATGCCCAAGCAAGATCACTGCTTCCCTTGGCACCCGTGCTCTGTGTTGGAGCCAAGCAAGGAAAACATGTCCTTGGGAGAGCATGTGGGAGATGCTGGGGGTGTTCCCACCCTCCCTGCGTGGGCTCTCACATTTGTAACTTCTTTGAGCTGGCTCTGCGCCTCTGGGCTGTCGGTGTGGTGACAGCCTAAAACAGGAGAGGGAAGGGATGTCCCCTCTCTAAGAGGGGATTGAACTCGGGTGTTAAACCAGATGAAGCTCGCAGACTGCCTCCTGGCAGAGGAGAAGGGAAGAATTTGTGCCTGCCTTCTGGGAACATCCTTCTGTGGGAGCATTTTCCCGTGGGAAGGACACGGCCATGCGTCCCTTCCTCGCACACGGCAGGAGAGGGCGCTCAGGGCCCGGCCAACTCGCAGGACGCCTCCTTCTCCTCTGTCTCCTCCTCCTCTTCCTTCTCCCCCGCCCTGAGGCGCCCCGAGCCTTCTCCTCCTCCTTGAGCTGCTGGAATCTCCCGGTTGGGAGTCTCCGCAGTTCTCCCAGTCCTGCCAAGGGCTGCTCCAGCTCCAGCGATGCGCTGGAGCTGGCACAGGGAGTTTCTGTAGAAGAGCCCGCAGCCCTGGAAGAGGGTCCACAGCCCTGGGAGAGGGTCTGCAGCTCTCCTTTTTTTCTTTTATGGGAATTCTGTGATGCTTTTGCTTGACATGCTGCTTCCCAACCTTCCTAGTGCACGTGGCTGAGCGAGGCAGCCATGCAGCCACGACCACACATCTGCTGGCTGGGTTGGACCTGGCGGTGTGCAGGGCAGAGCTTGCTGTGCCATCTGGCAGCTGGGGCTACTGCCTGTGTGCCACCAGGCTCATGACAACCCAGGGTGTCTCTGGGTGTGGTGGGGAAGCTGACCCTGGCCCTGGCTGCTGCCAGGGCGTGCTGCAGGGACAGCCATAGCAGTTGCCACCTCAGCTGCCAGTTGGAGTGAGGCACGTTGTGTGTGGCTTGTGGGCTCCTCTGCTGGTGGCCAGGGTTGTGTTCTTGCTTGTGCCAGCCTCTGGGTGCTTTGGGAGTGCTGGGCATGGCTTCCTCCTTGGAAGGAATGTGAGTGATCATGAAGCAAAAGTAAAATCAAGCCAAGAATACTGATCCTGTTAAAGCTGGATGTGATGGAGATGTCTGAGCCATGGAGCTCCTCGGCTGCTCCGCATGAGTAAGCGGGAACCATGGCAGTGGTGATGTGTGCTCAGTAAGACTGTCTTTGGGAAAATCAGGGAAGAAACTCCAGAACCAGTGCTGTTTCAGAGCCCCAAGTGGCTGGAACACACCGAAGCTGGGGCAGACGTGGGATCAGTGGGATGAGTGTGCCCGGGGGCTGGATCTAACCCAGAGTGGGAGCTGATGGCAGCGCAAGGACTTGCTGTGTCCCAGCCTCTGTCAGCTGTAAAGTGGGAGCTGGGATGGGAATGGGCCACCCTGGGAAGCCAGAGCCCCCTCCTGTGGGGCTGGGGGGGCTGGGGCTATCAGGGGGACCAGGCAGGTTGTTCCTAGGGGCAGCAGGAAGGGGCAGAATCAGGACCTACAGAGCGATGGCTGGTGCTGTGGAAGTGAGTCAGGGCCAGAGCAGTGCAGGGTCCTGCTGCCTCCCCTCTCCCACCTTTCCCTACAAGGGAGTAGGGAACGGACTGAGGGACTGAGGTTTCCCTGAACCCTCATGTGCTCTTTGTTCCCAGGAGAAATCTGTCCTGCAGATGGGCTCTCTGGACAGTGAGGAGGCAGGTGAGGTGCCGCTACAGGTGCCAAAGGAGATCTGGCTCTTGGTGGACCACCTGTTCAAGCACGCCTGCCACCAGGTGAGAGGGAGGGAGAGGGCCTCTGCCATGCCAGCTTTCCTGGTGACCTGGTTCCTCACAAGCACTTGAAGGTCAGGTCCAATTTGGTGTTTACAGGGCAGGACTTTTCTATATGCTTGAGGCACTGGCTGAGGGTCCCAGGGTTCATCCTGCAGTCCCCAAGTGCCTCAGGCTTTACGGGGAAAGTGACTTTGTCCATCCCTGTGCTGGTTTTGGCAGGAGGACCTGTTTCAGACTCCGGGCATGCAAGAAGAGTTGGAGCAGATCATTGACTGCCTGGACACCAGCATTCCTGAGACAATCCGTATCCTTGCCTGATGGATCTCCGTTCTGCTGGGAGAGCTTGCTCTCAGGAGAGCTTGTCTGTCACCTTTACCTGGCAGGGTCCCTGGTGGGTGTGGGCTCCCCTCAGTCCCCCCACAACCTCTCTAGAAGCTGTGTGTGTGGTGGCCAAAGCAGCCAGGGGGCTCTGGAAGCTTCCTCAGGGCTGTGCCAAGCTCAGGGATAGTGGGGAGCATGGTCTGGAGAAAGGGCTAATGGAGCAGAGGGCATCTGTGTCCAGAGCGTGGGGAAACACAGTGTAGAGTGGGTGGGGCAGTGTTTCCTATGGATGGGGGACAGCAGAGGATGAGAAGGAGGAGCAGTTAGGCAGGCAAGTAGCTTGCACAACCTCCAAGGAGGAAGCAGAGATGAGCACCTGGGGAGGAGGAGAGCGACAAAGCACCTGGGAAGGGAGGGGATGCACCTGGGAAGGGAGGGGATCCATCTGCTCAGCACAGCCCTTGATTCCCATGGGTCCAGCGGGCAGTAATCACTCCGTGGCTGAAGCTCTCCTCATCTTCCTGGAGGCTCTGCCAGAGCCTGTGATCTGCTATGAGCTGTACCAGCGGTGCCTGGACTGGTCACACAGCAGCCGGCTGTGCCGACAGGTGAGGGACTGGCGCTGGCCAAGGGCTCTGCCATGGCCCTGTGCTTTCCTGGGTCCTGCTCCCTTCCCGGGGTGCTGGCCAGTGGCTCTGGGAGCAGGCAGCTCTTCTAAAGAAACCCCAAGTGAGCCTTGTGTCACCCTGAGCACATGGGGAATAGCAGCCTGAGGGAGGGGACAAACCACCTCTAGTCCTAAGAGCTTGAGCACCTGCTCAGAGCTACAATTGCTGTCCTTCCCCAGAGGGCTGCGAGTGGCTCTTTACAGCTGATGGGGCGGCAAGCCAGGTCAGGCATGTCCTTGGGCAGAGGGAGAAGTTTTGGGGCAGTGGCTCCTGGTGACACTGCTTCTAGGAAAACTGTTCCACCAGTGCCATCTGCACTGGACTGCAGCTGAGGGTCATTGCTTTGGAGTCCGCAGTGCCACAGGTACCCAGGCTACAGTGATGGAAGCTGAGAGAGCTTCCTGACACCATTTCCTTGCAGGTGATCCTTCAGCTGCCAAGCTGCCACCGCAATGTGTTTCGGTACCTAATGTCCTTCCTCCGGGAGCTGCTCAGGTACTCAGAGGACAACAACGTCAGTGTCGCCATGATCGGTAAGTGGCGTTGCTCTGCTCCGCTTCTGCCACCCTTGATCCGTCCCAGCCCCTTTCTGCACCTTCCAAGGTCTCCATTCCTCACCAGTGGCTGATTTTGCCTGCCTCCACAGCTGCCCTGTTCTCCAGCCTCCTCCTGCGCCCTCCGCCCAACCTGATGGCCAAGCAGACCCAGCAGGACCGCCAGCGTGCCATCAACTTCCTCTACAGCTTCCTGCTCTCCGGGGACGAGGAGTGACTCCTGCCATGTGCCAAAGCCGGGGCCCGCGCTCCAGCCGGGCCTCTCACAGCTCCGAGGGGTAAAGGCTCAAAGCTCTCCAAGTGCCGTGTTTACAGTCGGAAGGGATGTGTTCCCCCTCCTTCCCACGCCGTGCCCCAGAGGACCTGCACGCTCATTGCACTGCCATCCACCACTGGAGCCTCCGGCTTCTCTGCAGGAGCCGGGTGGATCTTTTGATACCTGAGCACTGTGCCAGCGCTTGTCGTCCTGTGGCTGTGTCACCCGAGTCACGCTTCTCTCTGTGTCACCCCCATCTCCCTGGAGCCGCTGTGGAGAAGGGTGGGGACGGCTGGTGCTCCCAGAGGCCGTGGCACGCTGCGTCCCTCTGGTGCCAGGTATGCCTGCTGGTGTGTACAGCACCCCAGACTGGTGTGGGACATGTGTCACCCTCTGCCACACAGCTGGCCCAGCCAGCCCTGCTACCATCACTGTGCTATGGATCATGCTGTCCCAGGAAGGTTGGCTGGACGTTCAGCCTCTCCCCTTTGCCAGGCCCTTCCCCTCTCCCCTCCCTCCCAGGACCCCGGCACATGGGTCTGTCCCTGCACCTCACATTGTGCCCTCACTCTCCCTTCCCCTGCGCTCAGCTTCCCTTGGGGACACGAAAGGGCAGGTGGCTTGGAGTGTCTGGGGTCAGGCAGGGCCATGAGCTGCCCTCTGCTCCTCCCAGGCTGTCCTGTGCCTAGCACAGAGTAGGAGGTGGCTTCTGTCCCTCCATCCTGGCTCGCAGGACACACTGGGTGACCAGGTGCCATTGGATGGGCTCCGTGCCCTGCTCCCCAGGAGATGCAGGCTTTGGAGGGGTGAAAGGAGTCAGAAATGCAACTTGGGAGCCAGAGGAGCAGCTGTGGGGGCTGTGCTGGGGAGCTGCAGTGCCAAGGTCACACACAGCTGGGGAGGGGACACCCCTGGGACTGGTGACTGAGGGTACAAGAGGGTGGCCTGTCCTACTCAAACACTAAGACGCCTGTGGGGCCACGTGGCCTTGGCTGAGAGAGGCCAGAGACACGAGGGGAGTGGGCTGTTGTTGCAGAGCCCCTGCCGGTGCCTGGGCCCAGCCTAGGGTGTCACGTGTCCCCGTGGTCCCTGTGCACTGGCTGAGCTGCCACGGGCTCCCCTCCCTTCTGCCTATGTTTTTTTTTTTCTTTTCCTTAAAATTTTTAAATTACATAATTTATTGGGAAACCGTTCGTTCCAAATAAACCTCTGTTGTGCAAGGCCTGGGGGCTGCACCAGGCGCGCCTGCCCTCCCTCACGTAGCTCTGCACTGCTGGGGTGACACACGGCCCTGCCTGCTGCTCTGGGGGCAGCCGAGGGCTGGGCTCTCCCCCTGCCATCCCAGCAGCGTGCTGGGAAGAGCTGGGGACAGCAGCAGAGGGTCCCATGCCCCCAGTTCCTGCTGATTGAGCTTCTGGGTGGGCCCCTTGATGTGTGGACAACATGCAGCCCAGCTCTGGTGCCCTGAGCAGCAGTGGCCCGGCACGTGCTACACCAGGGTGCAGTTTGCGCAGCAGGGTGCTGGTGCCTGCGTGTGGCACATGGCTTTGGCAGCCCTGAGCAGCGGTGCCTGTGGTCCCCAAGGCCCTGCTGGCCCGCCAAGGGGAGCAGTGGTGGAGAAAGCCCGCGTGTCCTGCTGCAGGAAACGATGGCTAGTGTCATCTCCATCTGCTTCCTGCCGGCTCCTTGGGAGCAGGGCTGTGCCCAGGCAGCTGCTCCTGTGCTGTCACGGAGGGAACCGGTGCAAGGTGCCGGCATTGTTCCCGCAGCCACCACATTCCTGCCACTGCCGGCGGAAATGCCAGAGCGAGAGCAAACGCCTGATGCTGCTCCCCAGGGATGGAATGAAGCCTGGCCCTGCCCATGCTCCCCCCCATCCATGAGGAGGACCTTGGAGGCTTTTGGGGTGCAGCTCTGGGGGCTCACGTGCATCAGCCCACCATGAACACCATGACTGAGGGACACTGGTGGTGCCCAGGGCGTGGGGCTGGGGAAGCTGGTGGTGTCCCAGCAGTGGGGCTCAGCTTGTGGTGTGGCACAGCCAGTGTCCCACAGCCACAATGGACGTCCCTCACTGTCAGTGAGCCCTCCCTGTCCCCCCAGGTGCAGCCAGACGTCCCCAAGGACTGCAGGGCTCATGACTGCTCAGCCCATACCCAGCCCTCTCACAGTGTACCCAGCATCCTTATTCCCTGCTCAGTGGGCCGAGACCTGGGCAGACCCTATCCTTGCCGTGCCAGGACAGACCCCTGCTCACACACCAGGGACAAGGACTGCCCTGTGCCCCAGCACTGCCCCTGTGCCCCCTGCCTGCCTTTCCCTGGCTCCCTGCTGTGATATGGGGGCTCCAGCATTGCTGTGTCACAAGGAGCACAGGGCCAAGCCCAGCAGCTCCCACCTGCCTGTGGGCAGCAGGCCAGGCCAGGAAGAGCCAGAGATTCCTTAGGTCTCCCGGCCCAGGAGCCTTTTCCTCCTTCCAGGCTGGCCACAGCCCAACCGGGGGGAGTCCTCCCTGGCCTCCTCCTTCCAGGCTGGCGCAAGAGGGCTGGGGTCAGGGCTCAGCTGTGCGGCCCCTGGCTGCAGCCCAAGTACTCAGGGCTGGGTGATGCCTGGGGGACGTGGGGCATCGCTGCCTTGCCTGGCACAGCCACAGTCGTCGCTCTGGGGGTCTGCTGGACCACCCTGCTGCCCAGGCAGGGACCCAGCAGGAGCTCTTTGGCAAGGTGCCTTCGTGGGGGGGGCAAACTGCAGGTGCTGGGAGTGGTTTGAGGTGAAGGAGAAGAGCCCTCCCAGTTCAAACCAGTAGCAGCAGCAGCAGCACCATAAGCTGGCAGTTGGAGGAGTGATACCCCCCACAGCACCCCAGAGCTGGAGCTGGGGGGGCTGTGGGCAGAGTACCACATCCTGCCCCACCGCAGCTCCAGTGCCGATGCCACCACCAGGAGGCTGCTGGGGCTGGAAAACCGGGCATGAGGGTCTGGATTGGACTCGGCAGTGAGCAGGCAACCCTTGCCCACCCACCCAGACCACCACGGGGGCACCAACAGTGGCTCCTGGGGGCTCGTGAGGCAGCTGATGGTGGTGGCTCATGGGGTGACAGGTCATGGGGTGGCAA
>VZRE01003187.1:14380-29678 GCA_013396775.1 Cephalopterus ornatus | reverse complement strand
CAGGTGGGCTCTGGGACCCCCAAACCCAGAATGGGCCAGGACTCCCCATTCAGGTGGGCTCTGGGACCCCCAAACCCAGAATGGGCCAGGACCCCCACCCAGCTTGAATATGGACCTCTGCACCCAGAATAGCCCAAGTCACCCCACCCAGGCTGACTTTGGGACCCCTGCATCCAGAATGGCCCAGAACCCCCCATCCAGGCTGGATCTGGGACCCCCACACCCAGCCTGCCCCAGGCCACCCTACACAGGCTGACTTTGGGACCCACACACCCTAAATGGCCCAGGTCCCCCCACCCAGACTGGCTCTGGGACACTCCCTCCAGCCTGTCCCCCAGACCCCAACACTGCTGCCAGCCTGGCCCAGGACCCCTGCACAGCCTGGATCCAGGATACTCCTTCCTTTCTTGGCCCCGGGCCCCCCCTCCCAGCCTGGCCCTCAAACCCTAGGACCCTCCACCTCACCTGGCTCAAGCCCTGCTCCCAATCCACCCCTTCCCATGTCACCCAAGGGGGCAGGGGCCTGTCCTGGCTCCTCCATGCTCACAGACCCCTCCACCCCTGCCCCTCTGCCCCCCCCAGCCAGGTGGTGCCCACAGGGGGGTTGACATGTGACAGACTGCCCCAGCCTCTATTCTGGAGATGGGAGGACAAAGAAAAATCAGGACTGAATTTGAGCCCGAGAGGAAGGGAAGGTTGAGGGGAAGGGGTTTAAGGTTTGATTTCTTATTATGCTACTGATCTGATTAGTGATAAATAAATAAAGAGGGAGATTTAGATCAGATATTCGGGAGAAATTCTTCCCTGTGAGGATGGTAAAGCTCTGGCACAGGTTGCCCAGAGAACCAGTGGCTGCCCCATCCCTGGAAGTGCTCAAGGCCAGGTTGGATGGGGTGTCCCGGCCCATGACAGGGGGTGGAACTGGATGATCTTTATAGTCCCTTCCAAACCAAACCATTCCATGATTCCGTGATTTCATGAAATTCAATTAATTTCCCCAAACAGGGTCTGTTTTGCCTGTGCTAGTACCTAGTGAGTGACATCCTGGTCCTTATCTCAACCCTTTCCCTGTATTTTCCCACCTTGCCCAGATGAGGAGGGGGTGATGCAGAGGTTTTGGGGGTCAGGGTCAGTTCCTCACAAGGTGGGTGACATCACCCCTCCAAAAGGTGGGTGACGAGTACAACTGCATGCCAGGACAGCCCCTGACAGCAGGGTGTGGGGACGGAGAGCGGTGTATGGAGGGGCTGTAGAAGTGGCTGGACATGGTGACTGTGTGTTGGGCTGTGAGGATGGGCTGCGGGGGCTGTAAGAGGGGCTATGGGGCTAGGGGGATGAGGAGGAGCTGTACTGGGTGTGTGGGTACCATGTCACAGCCCCACATGCATCTGTAGGTACTGCAGGAGGGAGACATCCCCTGTGCTTGTTCCAGCCCTAATGGCTGCAACCCGCCCCCCCCGGCCAAAGTCTCCTTGCCAGGGTCTCCCGCAGCCCCTGCTGCCAGCACAGTCACCTCTGCCCTCCGGCACTGTGCACCCCAAAGTGGGGTGTTCCCTCGGGGGGGCTAGAAGCTGCAACCCCATCCCTGCAGTTCAATTGCTGGGCTCCGGGGTGCAGCGGGGACTCCCCTCCGGCCACCTCCTGGGCAGGCACCGCTAGGCAGATCCTGCCCGCCAGGGGATCCTGGGGGATCCTGGCAGCATCCCGGTGCCACCGCTGGCTTCCGCATTCCTGCGCCCGCACACCCTCCCGCCCCGCGTCCTGTTTGCCGGGCGCGTCACCCCGGCCTGAGTCACCCCGCGGCCTCTGCAGGTGACGGAAGGCCAACAATAGCCCACAAAGGGAGGATGTCCCCCCGAAGGCTTCCTCTGGCTCGTCTTCGAGGAAACCTCCCGCGGGAGGGACGGGCCCCACCGGACGCGCCGAGGAGCTTCGTCCTGTTGACGCTGGCTCTGGGCGGCACGCGGCCCCGGGGGTCCTCAGGGACAGCTGGTGACACCCCCCACCCCGTGCTGGGTGAGGAGGAGGAATGTGCAGCCACTGTGCCCATGGGGACGGGACAACTGTGGCCCCATCTCTTGGGTGTGGCTTTGGGGATGATGGCGTTTGGAATGGCATCAAGAATGGCATTGGGAATGCCATTGGGGGTGGCACCAGGGATGATGGCATTGCAAAGTGGAGCTCAAATGCTGGGAATAAGAGGGTGGGGACCCCTCACCATGAGGACCCCACGGGAGTGGGGTGCAGCCTCATGGTGAAGGGTGCAGCCACCCCTGGCCCTGCGCAGGGACCGGGCAGGGAGGACGGAGCATCATTAGCATGTGTCACTAACAAGCAGGATGGCAACAAAGTGCTGCCCGATCGACCCCACAGCACTGCATCACGTCCCTAGCAAACTGCCATAGTAGTCACAGCAGCTTTGGGGTCACCCTGTCTCCCCTCCCTCCTGTCCCTGTCCTGCCTCTGCTGGGGACCCGCCTTCACTCTTTCCTGGGGTCCTCTGAGAAGGGGGAGACCAGAGGGTGATGCGGACACAGACAACCTGAGAGCATTCATGACATACGCGTGCCGGGGCTCATGAGGGACGGGATGGTTGTGAGAACACCCGGCTTTGATGGTGCCAGAGCGGCAGGTTGGGCAGGGACAGGGGACACGACAGGACAGCGGGACACCGGACAGGGGGCTGTGCGGCTCCACGGCGCAGTCCTGGTGCCACCTCGTGGTGAGCAGGGTCCCAGTGCCACAGCTGGACAGCCGGCGCCGTGTCACGGCCGGACGGTGCGGTGACACAGCGGGACAGGCGGTGCGGGGACACAGCCAGTGTGGGGACACAGCCATTGTGGGGACACAGCCGGACCATCCCGGCAGTGACACAGCTGGACAGGTGGTGGGGGGACACTGCTGGACAGTCACTGCCAGAGTAGGATGGGTAAACACCTGTCTGTCCAACAGGCCATGAAGTGCCACTGGGAGGAGGCAGCAGGTCGGAGGGTTCATGGTCCCACACAGATCTGGCTGCGTCTGGCCAGGAGGCTGAGCCTGTGAAAGCTGGGGAGAGATGGTGCAGGGAGCCCTGGCCCAGGAAGTGGGGTCACATCCCAAGGATCTTCATGGGCTGTGATGAGCAACAATCCCATAGGGAGTGCTCCAGGAAGCCCTGGCCTGGGCAGGGACATGAGTCTCTGGGGACAAACTTTTTGACAGGGCCCATTGCGACAGCGACAAGGTGGGGTGGTTTTAAATTAAAGAGGGTTGTTGTGGATTAGATATAGGGAGGAAATTCTTCCCTGTGAGGGTGGTGAGACCCTGGCACAAGTTGCCCAGAGAAGTTGTGGCTGCCCCATGCCAGGTTGGATGGGATCTGGAGCAACCTGGTCTAGTGGAAGGTGTCCCTGCCCATGGCAGGGAGTCAAAACTAGAGGAACTCTAATGTCCCTTCCAACCCAAATAAGTCTGTGACTCTATGATCTATCCTGGGTGGGAACATGCATCCATCCCTGAAGGTCCATGTCCATGCCAGGGATGGAGACCTCCAGCGTCTGTGGCAGCAGCTCTGCCCCTCATCCAGACTTTCTCTCCGCAACCAGAGATCAATTAAAGCCACTGAAGGAAGCACCTGTGCAATTAAAGTGACAGGCCTCGGGGTCAAGGCTCATCATGACGAACATAATGAGGTTTTAGCAAGGCAGATGAGCAGAGGTGTGGAGCTGATGGGCCTGGCGGGACAAAGGGCACATCCCAGCGGGATCCTCCCATGGCGCACAGGTCCCTGTGAAGCCTCAGCAGTGGTTGCTGGTCCTGGGCTGTGGACAGGTGCTGGTGACCCCCTGCATGGCTCAGCCATCACCCTCCTCTTCCTCCACACGAGTCTCTCCCTGCGCAGGGCTGCTCCGTGCTGGCACGTGGCCGATGTGCCCTGTGCCAGTGTCTCTAATCCGACCCACTGAGCACTCTGGATTTATCATCCCTGGTACCCCAGCAGCAGGACCACACATTCTCACCAGCACTGAGATCACTCCATTCTCCCTTTCAACGCCTCGTGTGTGTTCCTGCCCCTCCCGCAGAACAAGGGTCAGACATCTGTCTCTCCCAAGTCTGGTCCCTTTTCCATGTAATTGCACAAGCTATAAGACGGGATGTGGCACCATGTGTGCTGGGGCCCCATCCCTCTGCACTCCTTCTGGACTCTGTCTCTGTCCTGTGGGTCTCCATGTTGCTCCATGACCAGGGATGGCCAGAGCAGGAAGAGCAGCAGCGTGTCTGTCCCTGCTCCTGCAGCCCATGGGTGCCTGTGTCAGATGATGGGTGCCCATATCGGATGTTGTTTGACCCCCAGCCAACTCCCTCAGGCCAAGGAGACCCAGCAAGACCTGTCCCCTCCCCAGAGCACTCCAGGTTTTGCTGCACCACCACCTCCAAATAGTCTGCAGGTGGGGGAACCACACCCAGCTGGAGCCCATGGGGATTGTTGCCATGCCATTCCTGCTCCACTCCCATCCCCTTCTTGTCCCACAGCCCTGGGAGCTCAGTTTCTCACTGAGGATATTGGGGAGATCAGGGCTCCCACTGAGGATGCTGCATGTGTCTTGCCAGAGGGGTGCAGCAGTTTGGGGGTGAGAAGATGGGCACTAAAGTGTTGTTCGGTGTTACCCAGCTTTTCCCTGGAGTAAGAATTGTGCTGGTGCAGGATCATTAACACCTATGCTGCAGCTGCAGTAGAAAAACAGCCACGCCAAAAAAATGAGGGGCCCAGCCATGCTTAGGGGATACAACGTATTTGTTCCCAACACCCCACCGGCTGCAGGAGCCACAGAACAGGGTGGGTGTCACTGATACACTGGGTGTCCCACCACCTCCCAGCCCTGCTCACCAGGAGGACGGGCACTGTGCCCCCCTGACAGCTGTAATGGCTGGAAACGGTGATGGGGTATCTCCCCACACACAGACCACGTCTGTCAGCCCCAGCCTTGGGGTGCTGGGGTGGGGATTGTGCCCTGCCAGGGGGCTGACTGGCTCAGGGGGTGGCTGGTCCTTGCCCCAGGGACCCCACATCAGCTCTCCATGGCTCCAGGAGGGATTCCTGGGGGAGCAAACCCTTTTCCTGCCTTCTCCCTGGCTGCCAGGCTGTGCCAGGCTGAACTGGCACGTTCCCACCTCTGCTCCCGCAGGATCTTTGGACTTTGTGCTGATTTTGCTGTTTGCTTTTATTTAGCAGCGGGATTCGCTTTCCATGCAAAGGACAACAACCCCCATGCTGGGGCCTCGTCCCTCCCACCTCCTCTGGGGCAAAGACACAGGAGGAGGGACCTGTCACCCACAGTGTCCCTTGGCTCCCCGTCCCGCTGGGCACCGCCAGGGCAGCCATGTGTGCCCTGCACTGGATCACAGCCTGGGCACTCCTGCTCCACGGTATGCCAGAGGGGTGAGCTGGGTGCTGGGGTGGGATGGCACATCTGGGACCCCCAGGAACCAGGCACAGAGGATGCAGGATGCCCCAGACACAGCTCTGGGTGAAGCAGGGGTGGGTTCAACCCTGGGGCAGGAGTGGGGCTGTGGCAAGGGGCTCACCCTGCCCACTTGCCCCAGGGATGGGCTCAGGGCAGGTGACGGGTAAGGAACAGCCCCCCAGGGTGCAGGGACCAGGCATCCAAGGCCCCCCCCATGCTGAGGCTGACCCCACCCTGCATTGTCCCATGGACCCAAGCTGGGTGCACTTGGCCCAAGGTGAAGAGCTAAGAACTAGCTGGTGATGGAGAGCCCAGGGAGTGGCAGTGCCGGTGGTGGCACCTGGTGCCAAGCAGCCCTGGGAAGAGGCCAGGTCTGACTGGTCACGGCCCTGCTGTCAGCTGGCTCCTCCAACACCCCGAGTACTGGGATGCTCTGAGTCAGCTCACCTTCTCCTGGGCACGGTGAGCACCAGCTGTTCCCCACGATGATCCCACAGTGCCATGGCCATTGGGAGATTTATTTCCTCTTGAGCGGGGCAATGGTGCTCCTTTCCACCCACTATTCCTAGGGCTAAAACCCAGGAAAACCATTTTCTGCAAAGAGCCCCAAAGCTGGTCTAGCTGGTGTTTGGGGCTGGGGATGAGGGTCACAGCTGCCTGGTGCTGTTCTGGGCTGGAGCAAGGGGCCAGCAGGACCCCAGGCTGCAGCCTGAGGCTCCCAGTTATTGCCACACCCACAGGCTGTGCCACAGGGCAGGTGCCACAGGCTCCTTCCACCAGGAATGACATCCGGGATTGCTCCACGGATCCACCGGTGAGCCCTGCCTTGCCACCCCTCCTTGTTCCTGAGACCCCCTGCATACAGTCCCCTCCCCAGTCCCAGCACATGTCCCTCTGTGCCACCAGTACCTGCCACCAACAGCCACCAACACCACGGCGCGGCTGGCGGCACTGCGGGACACCATGCAGGCCCACGGCGTCCATGCCTACATTGTGCCCTCCACGGATGCCCACATGGTAAGGCAGGAGCTCCCTGTGCCCCTTGTGGACCCTGCTGGCAACCACAGCCACCTCTCACAGTTCCATCCCGACTCTAGAGCGAGTACATCTCCAAGAGGGATGCCAGGCTGGGCTGGCTCACTGGCTTCACTGGCTCTGCAGGTGAGGGCACCTCACAGCCCTCGATTCCCTGCCTGGGAGGCTGGCACCTGCCTTCCTGCTAGTCCTCATCCCTGGGGATCCATGGGCAGGGCATGGTCCCACTCCCTGAGGGCCTCTGGGGGGTCCCTGCCAGCTGCGGGGAGGGAGGGAGAGGTGATCCCTGAGTCCCCACTCCTGTCCCAGGCACCAGCGTGGTGACAAAGGACAAGGCTGCCCTGTGGACCGACAGCCGCTACTGGACCCAGGCAGAGCGTGAGCTGGACTGCAACTGGGAGCTGCAGAGGACGAGTCAGTGGGGGGCGAGATGGGGGACTGCTGAGTTCCCCCGCTCCCAGGATCCCCCCCAGCGCCTGCCACAGCCTCCTCTGGGCTCAGCACAGGCTGGGACACAGTGCGTCCTCGCAGTGTCACCCAGCTCTCTCCTGCAGCCTGGATCGAGTCCATTGTGATGTGGATCCTGGAGGCGGTTCCTGTAGGGGGGAACATCAGCTTGGACCCCTTCCTGTTCTCCATCGGTAGGGCTGGCTGGCACTGGGGGTCACCCTGCCCACAGGAGGGCAGCCCCGGGGTGTGGATTTACCAGGTTCCCCCACCTGAGGGCTGCTTCTTCCCCACCAGCCACCTGGAACAGCTACAGCAAGGCTCTGCACGGCTCCGGACGGACCCTGCTGCCCCTCGAGACCAACCTCGTGGATCAGGTGTGGGGTGACCAGAGACCCCCTCCCTCCTCCAGCGAGATCTACAGCCTCCCGGCAGCGTTCACAGGTATGACTTCAGCCTCCCCACGGCTGCTCACCTGCAGCACCCCACGCCTAGGGCCGTCCGTGGTGGTACCTTCACCAAGCCAACCATTTGCCCCGCTCCCAGGGAGCAGCTGGCAGGAGAAGGTTGACGGGATCCGGCAGCAGATGGAGCAGCACATGCGTCGCCCGACAGCCGTGCTGCTGTCAGGGCTGGAGGAGACAGCCTGTGAGTACCCGCGGTGCTGTGGAGAATGCCATGACAGGTGCCCTGGGCTCCGAGCCCTGGGGCTGGGGAGGTAGTGGCAGTCACAGGTGCAGAGGTCTTGTTCCTTGACAGGGCTCTTCAACCTCCGTGGAGATGACATCCCCTACAACCCCGTCTTCTACTCCTACACCCTCCTGACTAACACTAACATAAGGTGGGCAGCATTTCCCTGTGGGCACGGGGCATGAAGGGGGCTCATCACCCATTCCCCTTCGACCCTTCCCTTCCTGAGCCAGCCCTCATGGGACCTTCCTCTCAGCCCCGTTGCATCAGGCCCCAGGCCCACATCTCTCCCAGTCCATGCCCCCTCTCCCAGCCCACCCTGGGGCACCGCACCCTCCCTTCCTGCACACCCTGGCGTAGGGCTCCTCCCATTCCCAGCCCACCATCCCTTCTGAGCCCCCCAGCCCCCTCCTCTCCGCTGGCGTGGCTGGGCTCAGGGGAGACCAAGGGCAGCAGGTGACCCCCACGTCTGTGCCCGCCCCATTCCGCTCCTTCTCCAGCCTCTTCGTGGAGGGGTCACGGCTATCGGCGGCGGCGCGGGAGTCCCTGCGCTCCGGCTGCCCGGGGCCGCTGTGTGTGGAGCTGCAGGAGTACGGGCAGGTGAGCGCCCACCTGGGCAACTACACCCGCGGTAACGTCACCGTGTGGCTGGGCACCGAGTACACCACCTACGGCCTCTACAGCATCATCCCCCAGGTGGGTACAGCAGCGACACCGCGGCACTGAGCCACGCGGGTCCTGCCCCGTGCCACCGCGCTGTGGCTGCCCCTAGGGCCTGAGGGGACAGGTGGCCATGCCACCTCCTGTCTGCCCTCGCAGGAGAAGCTGCTGGAGGAGAGCTACTCGCCTGTCATGACGGCCAAGGCTGTGAAAAACGCCCAGGAGCAGGAGCTGCTGCGAGCCGCCCACGTAAGGGCTGTTCCCGCCCGCGCAGCCCCCTGCACAATGCGGGGGATGCTGCGGGGCACCGGGTGCTGATGGCCTCTCCCCGGTGCCGCCGGGGTGCCCCCAGGTCCGGGACGCGGTGGCCGTCATCCAGTACCTGCTGTGGCTGGAGAAGATGGTCCCACAGGGGCAGGTGGATGAGTTTTCAGGGGCTCAGCACATCGATGCCCTCCGCAGGTCAGTGCTGCCCCCGCAGCCCCCGCTCCCCAGTGAAGGGCAGCTGGGGACCCCCAGCACCTCCCTCCCTCCCTGCTGCCTTGCAGGGCCCAGCAGCACAGCCACGGGCCCAGCTTCCAGTCCATCTCAGCCAGTGGGCTCAACGCGGCGCTGGCCCACTACAGGTATGGCCAGGGCAGCGCTGGGCAGAGGGTGGTGGGCAGCTGGGAGAGGGCTCTAACCCCCCTTCCCTTGCAGCCCCTCCAACGGGAGCAGCCGGACACTGTCTGCGGGCGAGATGTACCTCTTTGACACCGGAGGGCAATATCTGTGAGTAGCTTTTAACAGAGACGCCCCCTCACAGCCCCACATCTAGAGGCCCCCAAAGCCAGCACTGCAGCTGCATCGCCCCTGTTCACGTCCCTCCTTTGCAGGGACGGGACAACAGACGTCACTCGGACAGTGCATTGGGGTCAGCCCACTCCACTCCAGAAGGTACCAGCCTCTCCTGTGTCAGCCAGCTTGACCCCCTTCACTGCCCAGGACCCCCCTGCACTGCCCAGGATTCCCTGCAGCACTTGGCACCACAGTCCCCGGGTGGGTGTCCAGGCGTCACCATGCTCACCCCCCTGTGCCCCTGCAGGAAGCCTACACCCGTGTGCTGATGGGCAACATCGACCTCTTCCGCCTCATCTTCCCTTCCAACACAGCAGGTGGGTGCCAAACCTGGCATTGTGCAGCCCATCCCTGCCGAGGAACCCTGGCACAGGGAGCAGGAGGGCAGGGGGGCCCCATCAGCTTGTCGGCCCTGATCCCACTGACCTCTTCGTTCCCCAGGGAGAACGGTGGAGTCCTTTGCACGCCGGGCACTCTGGGACGTTGGACTCAACTATGGCCACGGGACCGGCCATGGCATTGGCAACTTCCTCTCCGTCCATGAGTGTAGGTGGCACCAGCACTGGCGCTGGGCATGTGGGCTGAGCTGTGGGGACAGGGACAAGAACAGGAGCTCATTGGGGGCTGCTCATTGCCCAGGGGAGCCTCTTGCTGGGGGGGTCCTCTGTCTGCAGCATTTTGGGGTGCTTTCCAGGGTGACTCCATGATCCTTGCCAGGGTGACTCCCATCCAGATTACTGGGATGATCCAATGATTCTTGCCTTGGTGGCCCCATGGTCCTTTTTGGGAAGGCCCCATGGTCCTTGCCTTGGTAGTTCCATGGTCCTTACCAGGGTGGCCCCATGATCCTTGCCAAGGTTGTCCCACAGTCCTTGATGGGATTATCCAATCAATAGTCCTTGTCAGGGTGGCCCCAGAGTCCTTCCTGAGACGGCTCCATGGTCCTTGTTGGGATGTCCCCACAGTCCCTGCCAGGTTGGTCCCATGATCCTTGCAGGGATGATCCAGTGGTCCTTACTGGGATGATCCAGTGGTCCTTGTCGTGGTGGCCCCATAGCTCTTGCCTTGGTGGCTATGTGATCCTTTGCTGGGATCACCCACAGTCCTTGTGTTGTCCCTGTGGTTCTCTCTGGTGTGGCACCTTGGTCCTTGCAGGGGTGTCCCTGCAGCACACACTGTCCCTGGAGTTCTCATGCACCTCATGTCCCTGCAGGGCCTGTGGGCTTCCAGTCCAACAACGTGCCACTGGCAGCCGGAATGTTCACCTCCATCGGTATGTCCCACCAACCCAGATGGTGCCTCAGCCTTCTGGGACAGGACCAGGGAGGTGGTGTCAGCTCTTGGCCCCACTCAGGGGCCAGATTTGGCCCTGCTGGGATGGGCTAGGGGAGCCATTGGGGCTGGGGGCTCACCAAGTGCCTTCCCGGCTCCCAGAGCCTGGATACTACCGGGATGGTGAGTTTGGAATTCGCATTGAGGACATCGCCCTTGTGGTGGAGGCACAGACAAAGGTAGGGCAATGGGGCTGGGATGACAGGGGTGACAGGGGTGGCACAGCATGGGGAGCTGCATTAAGTTGGGGGAGGCCTCCCCAGCAGGGCTGGGGGTACCTAACAGCACACCTCCATGGCAGCACCAGAGCGAGGAGAAGCCTTTCCTGACCTTTGAGGTGGTGTCCCTGGTGCCCTACGACCGCAACCTCATCGACCTCAGCCTCCTGTCCCCAGAGCAGGTATGGGAGTGCTTGGGGTGGAGGGCAGAGCAGGGATGTGAGGCCAGCACATTGGGCTGGGGTGTGGGGAGAGCAACAGGGGCTGGGGAGTGGCTGCAACAGGAAGCCAGGACCATGGCATGTGGCTGGAGCAGGTAAATGAGGATGAAGCAAGGATGGATGCATGGATGGAGAGGGGCACCAGGGTCTGCAGGTGGGGCTGGTGATCAGGGTGTGGGGCAGCTGGATGGGGAGGGCCAAAGGAGCTGAGGGGTGGCAGCATCCAGGGCAGGCCCCCTCCAGTTCCCTGCCATGCCTGGCTGCAGATCCGGTACCTAAACTCCTACTACAAGAGGATCCGTGAGCATGTGGGGCCAGAGCTGCAGCGGCAGCAGCTGGAGGAGGCATATAAATGGCTGCAGGAGAGCACCAAGCCCTTCCCAGTGGACAGCGCCGTCACCTCCACTGCCACCACAGGCATGCTGGCCCTTACCTCGCTGCTCTCGGTGCTGCTCAGCGGGCTGCAGGCCTGACCCCGCACCCATGGCCCCCCCATCCCCCTCCTGCCGCAGCTGGTTCTTCCCCTGTGCTCACTTCCTTTTTTTTTGTTGTTTTCTATTCGCTCGTTTATGATTAAACATGAGCAACGCGGGCGAGGGCTGTGCCCTGCTGTGCCCGGTGTGCTGCCTGTGCCTCACCAGCAGCTGTGGGGCTGGGGCACTGCCCCACATGGCCCCCAACTGCACTCCTGTGACCCTGCTTGTGCCATCTGCCCTGCCCTGGGGCAGCCAGGCCAATGCCAATGGCAGGGAGATGGATTTGGGCAGATTGTAATTCTGGGGCAAAAGATGGAGGAATTGGAGTGAGAGGGTGCAGGGCAGTCAGCCCCAGCGGGGACATCCCCACAGATGCCAGCAGTGGGGTGACCAGGAGCATGTCCCATCTGGGTGTGATGCTGAGCTGGGAGGACTTACAGATGCAGGGGACACAGGGGACATGCCAGACACCAAGTGTCACACAGAGGGCTTGACCATCATGTGCCAGCAGGATGAGCAGGCACAGGGGAGGGCACGGCAGAGGGATTGAGGACTGTCACCCTTTGCAGGGGGTCGAGGGACACCGTGCCCGTCAACAGCATCGCCAAGGGGAGGCAGGGCATGGGCAGCACCACCGAGGGGGCAGCACGGTGGCCGAGGGGTGTCAGGGCGCGGGCACCATCCCTACCCCGGGGGCCCCGGGCAGGGCAGCAGTTCCGTGGAGAGTTTCCTTCCTCCTGCCCCAGCCCGCGCCCCGGCAGCCGCCCCCAGCACGGCTGCAAGCGCCTCTCATGTGACCGCCGGCTTCCTGTGCGCTCCCGGCTCGGTGCCGGTGCCGCGGGACGGGACGTGCCGAGGTGCTGCCGAGCGCTCTGCCCTCCGGCCCCAGTGCCATGCTGCGCCGCAAGCCCTCCAACGCTGGGGAGAAGGAGCCGGGACACAGGAAGGTGAGTGCTGGCAGCATCCCGGTGCCCTCAGCACGCACGAGTGTCCCTGCACACCCAGAGTTGTCCAAGCCTGGGCTGCCATGGGATGCTGAGCAGGAAGGCTTGTGCCAGGGAGCTGGGGCAGAGCCTCAGGGGGTTGCGACAGCGTGGGAGCAGCACTGCCATCAGTCTGTCCCTGCTGCCGCCAGCTGCTGTGGCCTCACCAGTGCATAGTCCTGGCATTGCCCAGCTCCCACCTTGGCTTGCATCCCGGTGGGATGGGTGGCTGGGATGCACAGTCCCTGGGATCAGTATGAGTACCAGCCGGGCTGCTGGTGGGACCCGTGGGACTCTGCTGGGGGAGGCTGTGGCCCCCACTCTCCGCGGGCTCCCCACGGCGTGGGCGGCCGCCTGCCATTTCCTGGGGGGGACGCGGCTGCGGAGCCGAGTGTGCAGCTCGCAGCCCGGCAAGGTGCTGCGGTCGAGGCTGCAGCTCTATCACGTGTCGGCTTCTTCCTCTGGCAGCACCGCTCTGAGGTGGGAGCCACAGCAGCACCAGCTGCCAACACCACGGCCTCTTGAGAGCCCCCAGCGTGGCATGGCTGTGTGTCCCCCCGTGACAAACTGTCTGGAGGCTGGAGTCACCGGTGGCGGCCACAATCATCCGCCTGCACCAGGTCTTACACCAGCTGGCACTTCAGCTCTTGCCAAGCCCTGCTAGGCTGGCATCAACAATGGCAGGGCAGTGGGGAGCAGGGCAGTGCCTGGTGCCAGAGCCCTGCCCACAGCAGGCACACATCCCACCATGGCAGCTAATCCGTGCTGGGAAGCTCTCATGGGAAACCTGGGTGAAGTCCCCCTTGCTGCACTAGGATGGCCCATGCAGCCCGGCAGGTCCCAGTGGGCATCCCCTGCCCTTGCCCAGCCACAGCCACTCTCACTTCCCTCTCGTTGCTGTGCTCTGGGAGAGCCCAGCCTCCCTGGCTCACATCCCGCTGCCAGGCTCTCGTGGCCGCAGAGCTGTTTTATCTCTGCAGGGAGAGCCCCGGGGGGTTCAACGCTCCTGGGTCCGCTGGGTTCAAGGTGCTGGGGCGGGAGCGGAGATGCACCTGGAACTGGCCCTGCCCTGTAAAGCCCCAGCGGGGACGCTCTGGGTGTCCCACTCCGAGCCAGCCCTCTGCGAGGAACGGCAAAAACAAGTGCTGAGGGATGCTCGGTGGAGCCGAGGAGGAGGGGAATAAGGACGGGACAGGCTGAGCAGGGGTAGGAAGGGCCGCGGAAAGAGCTCGGAGTCGGCAGAGCCGCTTGAGAACGGAAATCGCTGTTTGTGGCGGCGGCAGAGTGAGAGCTGCGGTGCCTGCTCTGAGCGTGCCGGCAGTGGGAGCCGAGCTCACCCGGCCCGAACACGCGAGCCGGCTCCCACGGGGTGCTGGCATCCAGGGATGAGGGAGACCCGGGACCGTGTGGCTGTGCTGGGATGCTGGCTGGCTGTCACCGAGGGCGCTCCTGTCATGGAGAAACCCTTCCCATATGGGACAGGCACCAGAGGACATGGAGATGGAGGCAGCCAGGGGGCACAGGGAAGACTGGAAGGAGCAGGGACAGAGGGGTGCAGCAGGACTGAGATTCAGAACCTGCCTTGATGGCTTTGGCATGAAGACAGCACTGAGCCAGCTGAGGGTGCTCCCTGGGCCGTGGGGGACACTCACAGGCAGAAAACACAGGAAACTTTCAGTCCTGGAGTTGACCATGGAGGCAGAAGCAGGGGCATGGCATGGCTGCTCTCGTGTTCCCAGCCCTTCACTGCCTGCTCACCTGTGGGTGCTGAAGAGCCCTGTGTTTCCCCAAGACATACCTGGCCCATGTGCCAGGACAGCAGTGTGGCACAGCCCTGGGCTGCTCCCAGCTTGGCAGTGCCAGACTCCACACTGGAGCATCCCTGCCCCAGGAATGCTGTGCTAAGCAGCTGCACAGGCACTGAGAGCAATGCCAGGGCTCTGCGTGGCCAGTCTGGTGGGCTCATAGCACATGGCAGCTCCTGGAGTGGGATGAGATAGAGGAGGCTGTGCCAGCCAAAAAATTCTTCCGTCTTCGCCCTGGGATGGACAGAGCAGCCCAAAGGGAGGAGGGGAGTTGGGGCAGGGGGTGCAGAGAGAAGCCCTCACACCTTTCCATCTCCCCCCCTCACACTCTTCCCCCTGCCCCCAGCTTTCCCTCCAGCGCTCCAGCAGCTTCAAGGACTTTGCCAAGTCCAAGGTCAACTCCCCCGTGCCGAGTGAGAAGGAGTTCAACCTGGAGGAGAACGTGAGTTCCCAGCCTCCCCAGGGCAGCAGCACCCCTTGACATGTTCTGGTCCCCTGGGATCCCCTTTCCAGCCTATTTCAGAGCTGGTTTCCCCAAACCCCTGGTCCTACCAGGGGCCCATGTGCCATGGAGCAGCCCATGTTCCAGCACCAGTGGGATTTGGGTTCTCACAGCCCTGTGTGACCCTGCTGAGGCCTGCCTGCGGCGGGGGCTGTGCCTTCACTCTCCATCCTTCTGGCAGATCCCTGAGAATGATCCCAGCAGTGCCAGCCCCGAGGATGCCCCGCGGAGCAGTGGGACGAAGCTGGGCAGGAAGTGGCGGGCGGTCATCTCCCGCACCATGAACCGCAAGATGGGCAGGATGGCCGTGAAGGCACTGGCCGAGGGGAAGGTGAGCGGGGGGGCATGGGGGACATGGGCAGGTGAGTGGGGGACAGCTCCCCCTCCCCCAGCCTGACCCCTGTCCCCACCGCAGGGAGAGGTGGAGGACGAGGGGTCCCCGTGCCCGCTGTCCCCAGACAGCAGCGCAGAGGAGCGGAGCCACGACAAGGTGCCCCTGTCGTACTTGGAGCTGGAGGAGGAGGAGGACGGGCACCCACCCCTCAGCCGCCAGACGTCCAGCGGTGAGCCCAGCCCCGGCAGCACACCAGTCTGAGCCCCGAGCAGAGCACATCCTGACTCCCTCCTCTCCACAGGCAGTGACAT
>VZRE01003187.1:0-14364 GCA_013396775.1 Cephalopterus ornatus | reverse complement strand
CAGCCCGGGTGGCCCCCGGGACAGCCTGCGGCTGGAGGAGAGTGTCCCAGCCTACACCGGCCCCTTCTGTGGTCGGGCCCGTGTCCACACCGACTTCACCCCCAGCCCCTACGACAAGGACTCGCTGAAGCTGCGGGTGAGCCGCGGCCCCGGGGAGGGAGGGAGGGTGGCTAGGGACCTCCCTGAGGCAGAGGTGTTCCCCAGCTGTCCCCAAGCCTGCACCCACTGTCACCCCATCTCCTTTGGCCCAGAAAGGGGACATCATTGGCATCATTGAGAAGCCGCCTGTGGGCACCTGGACCGGGCTGCTCAACAACAGGGTGGGCTCCTTCAAGTTCATCTACGTGGATATGATCCCTGAAGAGACAGTCCCCGCCCGCAGGAGCCGGGGCTCCAGCCGGAGCAAGCGCCTCAAGCCCAAGACCCTCCATGAGCTGCTGGAGCGCATCAACCTGCAGGTGAGGGATGGGGGTCATGGGGGAATAGTGACACCCAGCATGTCCTCAGTGTGCCAGCAGTGGGACCGCCCCCTCTCTGCTCCCTTTCACTACCCTCCCATCCCCTTGGGTCCCTCCACTGAGTACCCCAGGGGCACAGAGGGGACACACAGGGCATTTCTGGGTGATGTGGGGGCAAGCACCCACCATGGACCTGCACCAGGGGCCAGGGGAGCCACCCAAGCCCTGCTCATCCCTGCCCACCATCCCCCACCCAGGAACACATCCCCACCCTCCTGCTGAATGGGTACCAGACCCTGGAGGACTTCAAGGAGCTGAAGGAGACCCACCTGAATGAGCTGCACATCACAGACCCCCAGCACCGCGCCAAGCTGCTGACAGCCGCCGAGCTCCTCCTGGACTATGACAGTAAGAGCCCCGGGGAGGGAGTGGGAGACCCTCACCACCACCCACAGCCCCCCCACTGGGCACACCAGCAGCACCACTAATGCCTCGGTCTCTCTCCCAGCAGCCAGTGAGCCAGAGGATGGTGACAGCTCCGAAGCCCTGCCATCACCCTCGGAGCCCAAAGGGGACATTCCCCGGGACTCAGGCTGCTTCGAGGGCTCGGAGACCCTGGATGGCAGCCGGGAGGAGGCTGACCTGGTGGGTCCTGAGGAGCAGCTGGGGGCTCTCTCCATGGCACAGTCCCCCTGAGCCCACTGGCACTGCTGCTTCCCACTCTGGCCCTGGCAGAGGGGACAGATCGGATGGGACAGCTGCTGGCAGGGGACAGGGAAGCCCCAGCAGTGACCTCACGGCCCAGCTCGGCCCCGGCACCACAGGCAGGTGCTGTACCCCTAGGACATTTTGCATGGTGCTGCCTGGCACTGCTGCCCTGATGTGGGGGCTCTGGGCACCCCAGGGCACCGTGCTCCAGGCATGGGCTGCTGCTCCTGGATTTGCCAGGCTTGAGGGACCTGGGGATGGGAGCCATGCCTGCAGGCAAACTGAGCCTTCACTGTCACTACTCAGCATGGGCACACAGAGACCCCCATCATGCTCCGTGGGGGGCAGCAGGATGCAAGTAATGCAGCTAAGACACCCTGGAAGTGTGACATGGAGAGGCTGAAAAGGCACAGGGAAGGGGGAAGAGGCAGCTGGCTTGGGGCAGCACAGACACGCAGGGGCTACAGCTCAGCCATTTTCAAACCAATTAATTTTCCTTCATTGTTTTAAAATAAAAAAAAAAAAGAGAAAAAAATAAAGAACCCCCAATCCTTGCCCGACACCCCCTTCCTTTTGGAGACCCCAACCAGTGCAGGCAGGCCTCACTGGCACAGGGGTCCCGGCAGGCAGCACCCCACACACTGCATGGAACAGGGAGCAGCAGAACCAAAAAATACACTTTTCCACACTGAATTTGAGATTTGGTCAGTAGCATGTTGGGGCGGCTCCCACGGCCGGCGGGGTGCTCAGGGCCAGGAGCAGGACCCCTGTCCTGCAGGGACAAGATGGGTCCAGGCTGGCTACAGGGCCGTGGCAGGGAGGCTGGGAGCAGCTGCAGGGTCACTGCGGACCCACGGCCTGAGCCAGAGCAGCAGCTCTGCCCTCGCACCGGGAGAGGGGGCAGCGCCAGTGCCACGTTAACACCATGTCAACACCACATCATCCGCTGCCAGCCACGGCCCAGGGCCATGCTGCGAGGTGTCAGAGAAGAGGAGTGAGGTGGGAGGCACAGGCCAGGCTCCGGAGGGAGCGGGCTGCTCCACATTGCTGCTGAAAGCAGGATGGCATGAGGCCAGGGGTGGAGCAACAGCCACTTCCCGCTGCCAGGCAGCAGCATCATGGAGACACACCCAGGACTGGCCAGGCAGGACACCCCCGACCTGCCTCCCCCCACTGCACACCTGCAGGAGGCACGGGAGTGCCCAGCACTCATGGTGTGGGATGGGGAGCTGCCAGGGCACGGAATGGCCTCTCCTCACCGCTGGCCTCTGCGGGGACCCTGCAGGCATGCAGGTCCTGCCAGCGCAGGACAGGGAGTGGGGCTAAGGGGAGGAGGAGCCCTGCCACGACATGGAGCTCTCCCACCATCTCCCCCAGCCTCTCCTCCCCACTCTGCTGAGGACACACAGGTGACTGACACCACACAGCCTATCCTCAGGCAGCCAGCACAGCCCTGGGAAGATCCAAGGCTCCCACAGCCAGTTCGGGATGGCTGAGAACTGCAGAGCAAGGCAGAGGGGGGGACACAGGAACGCAATGACACAACACAGAATCAGGGCTGAGGTTCTGCAGAGCGGCCGTGTCACAGCAAGGGGAGGGCTCAGTGAGGACACCCAGCAGCAAACGCAACCCCAGCATCAGCCAGGGAGCCGGTGGCACAGGCAGACCCTTCCCTGCAGCTCAGTACACCCTGGCACAACCACTCTGTGGCTGGTGCAGGTTGGGGGAGCTGCCTGCTCCTTCCCTCGAGCCCCCAGGTCACTGTGAGCCCCAGGGCAGGGTGAGGAGGGTCCCCATCTCAGCTGCTGCCCCGGCTACATCACATGAAAAGGAGCACAGAAAGCTACTTAAAAACCGCTGCCAGCAGAACTCCTTCCCGCTTGTTTGGGTCCTCTGGGCACCAAAATGTCTCCTGACAAGCCTTGCCACGCCAACCACAAAACAACGTCACGGATTAGAGGAAGGAGGGAGGAGGGGAGAGAGGACGCTACTGCCATGATTGCTTTCCCCTTCCCATGGGGATTCCTCAGCAGGAGGGAGCAGGCCGGCCCTAACTGCTGAACTGCTGGACCACATGTTGCCCCATCAGAGCCGGGGCCAGGCAGAGGGACAGCCCCGGCCCCAAGCCGGGATGGAGCATCCAGGACAGCCCGCAGAGCCAGAGGCCCAGCCCTGGCTGCAGGCAGACCTGCCTCAGCAGTGGCAGTGCCCCGTGGTGACCAGGGCGTGCCACCCACACTTGCTGTCCCATGCCACCGCCGGCCCGCACCGTGGTGAGTAATGACTAAAGCAAAATGGCCATGGGAAATCGGGTGCCTGCCATCGAGCCCTTCTCCTCCTCTCCTTCATCACTTCCAGCTTTGATTAGACAAAACAAGAAAGTTCTCCCTTCCAAGCAGACGCTAGTGCTCCGCTCGCCCGGGGTCCGGGAAGGGCACCGGGACCTCCCCAGGCGTTCGCTGCTTCTCCTCCGGCATCTCAGCGTCACTCAGGGGCGGCGCAGGGACCTGGGGAGAGAGGACAGAGTGACCTGCAGGAACACACCCCAGTACAGAGCACCTGTCTGAGCACACAGGCCCCACGGCTCTGCTCCTGCCTTCAGCTGCACCAGCAGCAGTCTCGGCTGGGCTTGGGAAAAGGAGAAACCAGGGGCCCCCCAACAAAAACAACAAAAGCTTCAGGAAGAGCTGGAGCACTGGACTGCTCCAGCAGAAGTGGTCTGGACTGTGTCCACGAGAGAAACAGCAGATCGTGCCCAAGCAGGAGCAGGCACAGCCATTTCCCACCATGTTCAGGGAATAATTTATGTGGGAAGGGCTCTCCGGACGTCTCCTGTCCGACTGTGTCCTTAAAGCAGGGCTAATTTCAAACATAGAACAGGCTGCTCGGAGCCATAACAGCTTTTTCCAAGGACAGAGATCTCACACCCATGAGGGCCCTTCCCAGGGAGATCCTTCCCAGCTTACACGCAGCACCAGAACAAGATGCCTGCAACATCCCACCTTTCCCCAGCCCCTCCTAGCTCCATGGGTGACAGCTCCTGAGTGCTCTCACGGCAGAACTCATCTCCAAAACCACAGTCAGCTGTGATCTCCTTTGAGGAAACCCAAGGAAACCAAGAGGCTCTGGTTTCCAGTGTCAGAGCAAACGGGCTTTTCACCAGCAGCCTCTCAGCACGGCCCCCCCCCGTGTTGTTTTGTCCTTCCTACGTCACTCTCAGCTTTCCCTCACTGCCCAAGAGCCCCCCCAGCTCCCAAGGGGATTACTCACGGCACTGGGGAAAGGAATGCTGCCATCCTGCTGTTTCATACTGCTCTCCTCTGCCTGCCTGGGGCCCTGTGTGGCCGGGGGCTCCTGTGTGCTGGGTCCCCGCGGGCACGGCCCCTCCTGAGCTGTGCTCTCCTCCTGCTGCAGGATGCCCCGTCTGTCCAGGACACTGCAAGAACAGAGCCACACCGTCAGAGACACACATGCCTCCCCAAATTCCACCTCTTTTCCCAGCAGGAGGAGTGCTGGTGGGAGGCAAAAGGTCAGGGCCGCCCCTCAACAGCTCACCTGGGAGGCAGGGGCCCACAAAGCACCTCACAGCAGTTCTTCACTATGTTGCCGTGGCTGTAGGGATTCTGCACACGGTTCTTCCCAGTCCAGGACCCCTTGATCTGAAACAGTCAGGCACAAGGTCAGGTCTGCTCCAGGGAAACCCTCCCCCAGAGCCCTGCCTTGGCCTGCAGAGCGGGCACAGCTGTGATGTGCTGAGAAACGGCGACGGCTCAGAGGAAGAGTCTACTTACGTCTTCGTTGGTTGTCTGATTCAGTGCCACCAGGAAGGTGTGGAACCCAGTTAACCCCACCACTGACCACAGCGTGAAGAAACAGATGAGCACCTCCAGTACAGTGAGAACAGTTAAGGACTGGGAACAGCTGGGGAGCGGGCCCAGCCCATCTGTCACAACCCCCAGGCACACCAACTTCTCTTCCTCTCCTAACCATGGTTTTCTGTTTTACCCTCCTCCCAAAAGCCACAAAACTGTTCCCCATCTTGTCATCGGGGGGAAAATGCCCAGAGACACTTCTTAGAGTGGCCTGGGCAGCCCATCCATAATGCAGCTCCCACCAGCCCCCAGCTTTGGAGAAGCCAAGCCCTTGGCACCATGGAAGGATATGTCCCTGGGGTTTCCTTCAACGTGTTCAGAAACCCAATCTTCAGAGATTCTGCAATACAAAAAGTGGGAGATATTTTTTACTCTGGAACATTCCATCGAATCCAGTTCCCTTTCCTGCTCCATCACTCTGGTTTCCCACAGCTCTCCATACCCTTACTCCCTCCCTCCTTCCCAGCCCTTCAGCCAGACTCACTCAGTGCTACGTAGACGATGTTGAAGGTGAAGATGTAGATGGTGAGGAGGGAGAGCGAGAGGATGAAGAGGTAGAAGTAGCGGTAGTTCCTCTTCCCCACACAGTTGCCCACCCAGGGACAGTGATGGTCGAAGCGCTCTGGAGAAGCCAAGACAGAGATCAGCACCCTCCAACACAGCCCTGCCCACGTCCGGATCCTTGCTCCTGGGCTCCCACCTCAAAAATCTCCCAGGCTGACAAAGACTCCGAAGTCCAACCCTCTGCTCACTCAGGACTCCGTATCCCAGCCCCCTTCCAGGAGGGGAGGCCAGCTCAGAAAGTCCAAAATCCTTTCATAATGACTCATTTTGCACATTAAGAGAGAGTTTGAACTTGGCCCCCCATGTGTCTTCTCTCCCTGGAGTATAACAGCCACAACATACGGGTTAAATGAAGGCCTGGGAGTCCCCAAGTTGTTACCCAACCCACTGTTTACCTACTAGAATAATCAGGAGCGGGTTCACAGAACTGCATAAACACACAAAGGCTGGGAAACTGAAGAGGAGGAAAGGGATTTCTACCTGGAGCAGCAATGCTGAACATGAGCCAACTATACACCCAGGAGGACAACAACCAGGGCACCCCATAGGATGGCACAATCCCCATGCTGATGAAGGAGTTGCTGTCATCCAAGACACAACTCTCCACTGGAACTCTCCAGCAAGGCCAGAGTCCAGTGGAACTGAAAAACAGGCTGCACACGCACACGGAGAAGTTGGACTTGGTTAGACTAGTTATTGCCAAAGGCCTGGCAAAGAGTAACCACGTGGCTCTGGCTTCTGAGCAAACATCAAGCTCCTTCAGCACAAGACAACGCAGCCTGTCCCTGTGTGGACACACCACCACTCCAGCATGAGGCACAGGTCTCCCTCTGTCTCCAAGGTTCCCCCACAGGAGCTGAGGGCAGGAGCAGGCCCAGCCCTGCACTCACCCACGCAGTTGTCGCAGATGCTGCAGTGCGAGGCGCGGGGCGGGCGGAAGATCTTACACGTGTAGCAGTACTTGAGCTTCACGATCTGGTTGTTGATCTGGAAGTTCTTGATGCGCGGGGGCGGGCGCTGGCCCTGCGGCACGGTCCCGTTGGTGGCCTCTGCCAGAGAGAGCAGAGCACAGATCGGACCTGCTGCTACAACACGACAGGCCCAGAACAACAACCCGTTTCCCCGCCTTTCCTACCAGCGGGACCAGAGCCTGTTGGCTCCAGAGCCAGCGGCTGCAGCTCTGCTCATGCGGGCCAGAGCCAACCTGGCAGCTTGGAGGCAGGAAAAGGGATGCCAGAGCTTTCACGGGCATGTTGAGAGGAGGCTAGGGGTTGTCACCTGCATCCATCAAAACTCCTCTCTCCCTTAAGGTCTCAAGGGGACCACACCAAGCTTCCTGCACCCCCTCCCAAAAGCAAACTGAGTTTGTATGTACACGGCTACAGGAGAGAAGGCAGCAAGTGAAAGGATTCCCAGAGAGAGACGCAGGTACATCATGCCCCCTTTTTGAGACTTGGCCAAGCACAGTGAGCCAGCAGATTGGGACACTCCTCACTGTCGGAGGTCCAGCCAGGAAGAAAGACTCTGCAGGGATTGTAGCTTAAAAATATGCCAGAAATACAGAGGCTTTTCCAGCCCTCCCCCGTTTGGCTGCCCCACACTCACCAATCTCCATCTCGATGAAGGCTGCCTCGTCAGGCAGGGCCCTCGGGATCACCCCAGGGTCGCTGAAGCTCGTCCGCAGCAGCGTGGCCATGGCAAACAGGAAGAGAACTGCTGCAAACACGGGGATGGCCGGGGACAGCTGGACAGCCAGGTACCGGCACCTGCGGACACGGGGCAGGAGGAGATGAGTCAGAGCGAGTCTGGAGTCTGCTGGCACCGGGCTGAGCGCCTGGCACAGCATCAAAGCCCGGGCACTCCTGAGCACTGGTAAGATCTGGAGCAGAGAAGCTGTTCAGTACATCCTTCTGATCCCACCACCACAGGGCAACGCTCCTGGGGCAGCTCCAGCCACCAGGGACCATCACAGCACTGCTGCGTTTTCCACCAGCCAGGCACAGATACTTTCCAGCATTTGTTCTGCTTTCAGCTCCAGTTTCGGGCAATGCCAGAAACGTGCAGGCAGCTGGAGGAACCATGCCCATTACAGCCTCTGCTGCCAAGGGATGGGCTGGACCTCTGGGAGAAGCACCCAAGGCATGGTCGAGGACCCACCACCGGAGAGAGCCAGAAGGCATGGAAGCACATAGGGATGCTGGGAATCTCTGGCTGGCCCCTAAAGGGCAGCAGCTTCCAGTACCACAGAAATTACTGGAATTTACTGCACCCTGTGCTTCTCAGGAATGGGTTCCTGTGGAAGTGCAACATTCCCACGCAATGTCTCTCTTCCTTTGGCTTTTCTGAGGCAAGGGACTTAAAAACTTCAAATAAAGTAGAAAGACTCCTGCTCCAAGACTTCCCAAGCCCGAGAGGGAACATGGCACAAGGTTTGTTTGCTCTATAAATGCAGCAAGACTCGATAAGGAGTTTATGGTTCTGATCCTGCTGATGGAGGAAGAGCAAAGGGAGCATGGGACTCATCTCATCACAGCTGTGCTGCTCCCAGATACCCACATCCCTGTTCCCATGACCGCTACAGGACAGGCCTGGGCAGAAGTCATGGTTTAGAGATGTATTGGGCTGAAAGAAAACACATTTTTACCCTAATTCCTTCAGAAAACTCCACTGATGTTGGGGCAAAATTTCTATGGAGCTTTCCTACGGTTTAAGGGAAAACCCCCCACTCATGCCACGTCTCACCTCTCCTCTCACATGTTGCTTCCCCAGATGCCTCCTGATGCAGCTGAGCACCCAGGCTTTCAGGTACCTGGCTTTCCTAGACCCACCCCTCACACTTTCTGGTGAGGGGTGGATCAACCCAGATTCCTTCTGTTCCACAGTTACTCTCCAAGAGACCATCAGGCTACTGCAGTGAGAGGATAAGGATTATGCTCCCCGGGGGGGCTGCCGTCCCAAGCAAGGCCATTTCCACCAGCTCCACAGCACTGACTACTTAATTCTGGACAGCATCCCCACCACAGCTGCCCCAAACACAATGCAGCTTCCAGCTCCAGCTGGAAGCACTGAGCTCTGCAGCCTACCACAGGAACGCTCACCGGGCCACTGGCTGACTCCAGTGACTGTCCCTGGCGTGTGACAAGGACAGAACGGCTGCACACTGGAGCTACAGCATGCTTTGGCCACAGCTGCAACACCAAACACCCACAGTGATGCACAGGGCCTGCCCCCTAAGCCAACATCCTTAATTTCAGACACTGCACACTCTGCAGTTCCCCAAAACAACGTCCCCATGCCGAGCCCTGCCCGCAGCCAAAGAGCCAGAGGGCTGAGCTTATCGTCTTCAGGCAGCCCAAGATAACTTTGCATTCCCTTTGCAAGGGCAAAGTCCAGGGAGATCTGCAAGTCAGTCAGTGAGTAAACAGAAACCTTGGAGTCCATTTGGGGTAGAAATATGGGTTTAGGAATATGTAATATGGATTTAGGTGTGGGTCAGCCTCTTCTCCCAGGTAACAAGTGACAGGACAAGAGGACACAGCCTCCAGCTTTGCCAGGGGAGGTTCAGGTTGGACATGAGGAAGAATTTCTTCCTGGAAAGGGTGGTCAGAGTGTGGAAGGGGCTGCCCAGGAAGGTGGCAGAGTCACTATCCCTGGAGGTGTCCAAGAAACGACTGGACATGGCACTCAGTGCTCTGGGCTGGGTGACAAGGAGGGGATTGGTCAAAGGTTGGACTAGATCACCTTGGAGGTCTTTTCAAACCTAAATGATTCAGTGATTCTGTGATTATTTCTTGAAAATCTGGACACTGCTACAGCCTGACCCTTGTTCAGCTGACACAACAGCTTTTGGAACTGCTGTGACAACATGAACATATTGTGGGTTTAAATATGGATCCATGAACCGTGTTAAAGCTGAGCCACAGCCCTCCTGCTTCCACATGGGCTTAGCTCAACTTCCCTTAACTGGGCTGGTTTCCGTGGCCCCTCGCAGCTGAGGGCAGAGGTGTGAGAGCCAGAGGAGCTCCCACCACATTGAAACTGCACCCCAAGGCCCAGCGTGGAGCCCAACATGAAGCCCCCCATGTGTCTCCTGTCCTCCACTGCACTGATGGGGCCTCACTCTTCAGGAGGTGACTTTCAGGGAACATGTCCACAGCAGGGACAGCAACCACACAAGGTCTTGACTTGGTACTCAGGTACTCACCAGCACTGGGGTATCTTCAGTCTACACCTCATCTCTAGCATGATTTCACTGCTCAGTAACAGACATTTTAAAGATCTTTTGTTTGGGAGAGCTCAGAGCCAACAGAGACGCTCTGTTGGCATGCGAGGATGCTGCTCCTCCACTCCCAGCACCATATCTGTGCTCTGGAGCGTTTTGTCACCGACAAGCAGACAATAACAGCACTATCACAATCCATCGTCATGGGGGGGTGGGCTGGGGGCAGGAAGGCTCAACAAAGAGATCATTGGAATGGGGGGGGCGGGGGGAGAAGCAGCTGGGAGGTGCCACTAGTTACAGTGCTCAGCCGGTTATTTTGTGCCCACTTGAGAAGGTCTGTTGTAAGCAGCACATTGAGCAAAGCTCTGAAGGAAGGTGAAAGCCACCGTGCCCGGGTGACAGAGACTGCAGCCACAGCCACTGGGCACTGCATCTTCTGCACAGGCCCCAACGGGGCTCAGCACAAGCTTCATGATATCAATCACTCACATCTCACCTGCAAACCAACCTGTTTAACTTTCCTAAACTACGGCACAACCACACTGTGAGTGCCAGCAGAGCTGTATCTTTACCAAACACCTGACCCTCACCAGGGCACTTCAGCCATCTGCAAGTCCCAGCTCTGGGATGGTGTCCAGGAGCCACTGTGCTTGTGGTAAGTGCGGAAGCGGCTGCTCCGAAGCCCAGGTAAGTGCCACAACCACAAAACTGTGTCCAGGCCCTTCCCAGCAGCACCAGGCAAAGCTGGAGCTCTCCATGGAACCCCTCCCCTTCTGCCAGTGGTGACACAGAAACCCCCACTACAGACCCACATCAACTGCCAGCACACAACATGTGCTTCTGACCCGGCTGAGGCAGGACACAGACACGTTACGCTGATGTTATTGCTCTTTTCCTGGCTAAAAAAATCAAATTTCCACACAGGCAGATCACCTCAAGATCCACAGGGGAATGGGGGTGCCACAGAGGACATGCAGGGAGGGTGAAGTCATTTCCTGAGAAGGAACCCACATGTGAGAAAAAGGTCAATTCAAATACCAGGAGAGGCCATTGCACATACAAACAGGAGCAAGACAAGCTGAACTCTGGACACCAACAAGTTCACCTCTATCAAAAGAAATTACAGTGTTTCAAAAGCACCTATCAACTCATGTGTAAGTTTTGACCATGCTTGTCAGAGATCTATCGGGAGGTAACACCATCTCAGAGGCTCCTCTGTCAGTCTTGGGTCTCTGGGGTTTGGAAATCAAAACTTAAAAATAAAGTCACGTGAGGGGCAGTGTAGGTGTTTTCAACTCATCAGAAGACAAACACATTTTCATCTCTACAAAGCTAAGAAAGAACGAAAAACAAAGTGACAAATATACCTGAGCATTGGAAAAGCCTCTGACATTTACAGATATCAAATTCTGCGGTGAAAAGCTGGAGGCAAAAGAAATCCCATTCCCTTCAGCTGTGTGAGGAACTCACTTCAGGCCATGAGACAGGCTGGAAACTGCAAAGGGAACTCCCAGCCTGAGAGAGGACGCTGCATCCCATCATCCTCGTTCCCAAAGTGATTTCACAAGTGTTTTACCTGGGCTTCTCCTCATGCTGGAACACCACGGGGAGAGTTACCAGCTAAGTGCCCAGCCACAGGGCTGACATTACTGTTAGAGTCTGAAATAATGCCCAGGGGATGTGGAACTGAATTTTATGGGACACATTACGGAGCAGACCTAGTTAAACACAGGTCTCGGACCCTGCAGGGACCAGCCCTGAGCAGTGGGAGCTGCTCCCTGACAAAGCGGTGGTGAGAGAGGTGCCCTTGGGCAGAGGACTCTGGTGGCTGCAGAGCCCTTCCCGGGAGCCAGAGCCAGCACAGCTCCGTCCCTCTGCCTTATCCAGGAGGGAGGAGCCGGATCTCAGGTACATCGCTGAGCTCTGCCAGCCTCTGGGTCCTGTTCGCTCCCGGATGGAGAGACTTACCCGATCCCAGACCACAGCGCTGCGGATGGGGGGACCAAAGCATGGAAATTCCCACCCACAGGGCTGAGGAGGCTCAGCCCGCTCGCCTGCGGGCACCGCGGAGCAGCCGACGGCACTGGAGGCACTCGCAGGAAAAAACCACCACCAGAAGCAGCAGCCCAAAGAGCACGTCTGTCATTCCAGGGCTGGGGAGGACCCTGCCAGCGAGGGACAGCCGTGGCTTTTCCCCTGATGTAGGTGCCAGTCCCCACCAGCCCCGGCTGTAAGCGGAGCCAGCACAGCGCGGAGCGCCGGGATCAAGCCCGGCCCGGCGC
Source organism: Cephalopterus ornatus (assembly GCA_013396775.1). Lineage (NCBI taxonomy): Eukaryota > Metazoa > Chordata > Aves > Passeriformes > Cotingidae > Cephalopterus > Cephalopterus ornatus. Next base: position 2,258 of record VZRE01003187.1, on the reverse strand, counting down.
AGGGCGAGCAGCCAGACAGATCCTGGCTCCAGGCACCCCCGGAGCCGTGTTCAGACAAGGTGTGACTGCGCAAGTGATTCAGCTGAATGGAAAAGGCATCACGGCACGGGGAGCCCTGCAGTGAGCGGGCAGGGAGGGGAAGGGCTCCTCCGCCCACCACCGGCTGCCACGCTCCAAATCCAGACCATAACACCCCGATCGCTCCTCTGTAGCACGAGCTTTAAGGGGTGAAACCAGGAATTTCCATGCAAACACAAAAGAATCTGCCAAAAGCTGAGACAAATGCACAACACGGTGAAAGATCAAGGTTGAGACCCTCACCCAAAGCTCCCTAAGGTACGTGGAAGGTGCACAGGGCAGGCAGGGAGCCCCCCTGCTCATCTCAGCCTGGTCGGTGCAAAAGAGACCTCGGGAAGTCTTTCCAGATGGGAAGGCAACATTTCATCCCTCTCCCAAATAGTTCAAAACAACTCCCTCTTTACCAAACAGAAAACACTGAGATGTTATGCACTGAATCAAATGGGTATTTGGGGTTTTATCAAACTTTTCCTTGTCTTCCTTAGATAATTTAACTAAAATTCAGAGGTGATCCTGCTCCCAGCAGCACTCCCCCCGCACAGCCCACCCTCTGGCTCTAGGCAGAGTCTGGATGTCTCGGTGCAAGCAATCCCTCCATAGGCCTCTGCTTCCCAGAGCGTGGAAAGGGGCTTCTCAAGGAATTTCTAGTCACATTCCAGTCTAACCACGGCCTAGGGATGGAACACAGCCTTAGCTCACTCTGCCTGGTGCAGCTGGTGAGGGCAACCACAGCAGAGCGGGATGTGGTTCACTCTCCTGCTATAGACAGGATCCACGGGGACCCAGGCAATTATCCCTCAAATCAGTGTTTCTGGAGCAGCAAAAAGCATTTCTGGAGCAGCAACACTTATTAGTTCTTCCAGCAAGGCAGGAAGGCTCAGCCCCATTTTTCAGATGGAAAAAAGCCCCAAACAACAAACAAAGTGGTGTCACTTGGTACCTCAGAATCCAGACTGAGACAGGGACAATTTGGGCAGGGAACTAGGGAGAGCCATGCCAGGCCAGGGGATGTAGAGACAAGTTCCCTAGCTTCGGGAAGATGTTGAGGAGGCCAGCATTTGGGCTGAGGGCTTTATGGATCTGCAGGGACAGCCAGGGCTTAGCCAGGGAGCAGCTCCTTCCACTCGCTTTTCCTGGCTTAACCAGCTTTTGTGTTACCCAATCCTGTCTCGGCCCTTCTCCTGCCCCAGAACACAAACATGCCCAAGGAGACTAAGGAAAGGAAGTTTTGCAGTTGTTTAGCTGATCCAATTTCATCCTCAAGCCAGGCAACAGGGTTGTCCTTCCCCCTCCCACAGCATCGGCTGGGGCAAACACAAGCTTTTCCCTTTTTGTTTGTTTTTTTTGATTGTAGGATTACTTTAAGGCCAGCCCAGTTCCCAGGGATTGCTGAAAGGAGGGGGCAGGTCCCTCTCCTTCAGCAGGATCCAAGGTTTTGGCTGCAGAGCTGATCTAAGGGGTGGCTGGGCCTTCCCCAAATACTGGGGGGGCTCTGGCTGGGGGGGCCCTGCTGTAGTGCAGCACTGGGGGCAGGTCAGACTGGCAGGAGCCCTGGAGCCAACAACCTCACTCCTCATTAATCCTCCAGCAGTGTCACCTCCCTGGTGAGGCTGACCGGGGTGGCTGCACGTCGCCCCAAGGGCAGGGACGCAGCCTGGACCCCGGGGCTGCAGCAGCAGTGCCCTTGCACCCTGGCCATCCCGGGGCCAGGAGCACTCAGGACTGCCAAGCCCCAGACAGAGGAAAGGGTGACCTGTGGGGACAGAGGGCCAGTGTCACCCTGCAGGGTCCGAACACAGGGAAGTGTCACGCCACGGGCAGAGCCGGGGGGAAGATCAGGTAGGGGCCATCCTCTCCAGAACCTCCAGGCTCAGCCCACTGAGGGCCAGGAGGCAGATCTGGGCAGGCAGAGCCGCAGCGTGCCAGGCTCCCCTTTGCCAGGCGGCTCCGTGCCAGGCTCCCTTCCCTCTCCCGAGGCCCCCGGGCCGGTCCCCAGCCCCATCCCCGCCCCGCGGGGGTCCCCGGGGGAACTCACTCGAAGGCGAAGAAGAGGGCGCAGGTGCCGAGGATGAGGAAGAGCGTCAGGTAGAAGATGCCCTTCTGGCGGGCCATCATGATGCGGCCGTCGCAGCAGAAGGTGTTCCTGCCCGGCAGCTTCTCCCATTTCCGAACCACCTTCT
>VZRE01003185.1:47927-92641 GCA_013396775.1 Cephalopterus ornatus | reverse complement strand
AGGAGGAGGTCACGTTAGGTCGCTGTCCCCCCTTCTGCCCTGCAGGGACCAGCGGCGGAAGATCCGTGCGGGGCGGGCACCGCGGCGAGCGGAGCTTGCTTGTGCCCTGGCCGTTCCTCTGTCTCAGCTTCTTAACCGGTCTCCTGTTAAACATTTTTCCTCACGGTTTAAGAGCAGTACTGCTGGGAAGCCGCAGTCTTGTCTTTGGAATGCTTTGGGGATTGCACCACATGACAGGTGGCACTGAAGCATTTTTGTAGGGGAAGATAATAATGTGTCGTCCCAGGCCCCCCGCCCCGAATGATCTCATATAGACGTATTTCACTGTGCAGTTAGTAGGTGGGGGCTGGAGAGGGATGGAGCCTGGTAAGTCCCAATAGCTGGCTTTGCAGAGCTGAGGGCCTGGCAGCTCTTGTCGCAGTTTCTTTCTGGACGTGAAGGATAGATTATATTTGAGGCAATTGTATTTTTAAATGGAATTTGTTGATAGGCAGGGAGAAGTAGAAGGAAGACTACTAGGACTGTTATTGTATCCCTGACTTGTTATAATGGGTGTACAAGTACCGATGTTTTCTTGGCATTAGTAGATGAACACAGGAAAACTTTTTATTGCTATAGAAGGACAGAATTACTGCAGTATATTCTCCCTGGGAGAGTAAAGCCTTGGTATGAATCCTGCAGAAATCCAGCGAGCTTGAAGAGTTTAGTTTTTAATTCTTACCTAATAGGAGCAAAACAGGCTACGTGTGTGAAATATAGTACATCCTTAATTTGTAGTTGCTCTGCTGAAGTATGTTGGATCATTAAACATAAATGGAGTTGCATGCATTGCTTTATCTTAAAGACAGAGTATTATTTGGATCCGGCTAGATTTTAGCAGTCATTTAGTAGAGCTGTATAGTGTTCACAGATTACTGTCTCCCTTTCCTAAAAAACATCTTCCACACAGTCATTCTGTTTTTCACTCTATGTCCTTTGGTTCTGTCAAAGTGTGATCAGAATTTGCAAATATGGGTGCGTAATGATTACACAGCTGCTCTGCTGTTGTGTTGAGAAGGCATGCATATTTTTAATTAACATAGTGTGCAAAGTTATATCATGAATATCGATTTTATTATAAGGAGAGATGCATACTGCATTCTACTAGTAAAGAATTTTGCATGTGCTACGGTTTTAATGAAATGCTCTCAGCTGTTCTTAACTTCTTCAGTTATAAAATTGTTGTCAAGTTGAGCTGAAATGACATGCATTTCTTAAAATGCTGTGCCTCAGGTATGCATATGTCTCCATTTCATAAAAGAAAAAAGGCTGGTCAATTTTGTGGCAAGATTAACCCGTATACTTGTTGATTTTTATTTTTTTAAAATAGAATAATAGAATGGTTTTCATTGGAAGGGAATAGACAGGTTTTGTTTGGTGAAAAAAGGGCCTTGTTGATGGAGCTGATAGATACCCCTGTAAGTATCACAGAGTTATGAAACTCCTGAAATGTAATGGTAAATTAATTTGCTCAGTGCCTTGTACATTGTATTTTAAGGCTGATTCTGTATTGTCTAGCCCACTCCTCTTTTCCCCCCTCCCCACAGTCTCCACTGTGTGTGTGTAATAGTTTCAAAGCTTGTTTTCATAACCAGCAACTAAAGAGTTTGCATCATGAATTTCCTGTTTTGCTGTGTCAAAACTTTCAAAGATTGTGCAACTGTGTTCAGATCAGATGAAACATTGTTGTATTGGAAGCAATTTCAAACATGTGGCACATGAGCCTTTTTACAGTCCATGTTAATAGCTTCCTGTATGTTCTTCTAAAAATAGGTTTCAGAAAACATATAGTTCAAAAGGACTAGTGATACAGAAAGTATGTCAAAGTTAAAAAAATCAACAAAAAAAAGTCTTCACGTATTTATGTAAGATTATTAAGCTACAAGTGGTGATTCATATTATTTAGAATATTTCTGCAATGACTTGTTCTGCTCTCTGTCCCTTTTGAGATTTTTTTTTTCTCCCCAGTAAAAAGTTACCTGGTTTCACTTGAGACTTAGAGTTTGGTGTATCTTTGTTGGGATAGTAAATAGTGGAGTTGTAACCACCCTTAAACCAAATGGTTAAATATACTTTGGTATATGTTTGCTGCATTATCATATTCAAGTGTAATAAAATGCTCTGTTGTTTATTTAGTTGCCAAGATGAGGCATTTGAAAATGAGGGATTTCTAGAAAGTGGAGGGGAAAACTAATAAAAAAGAAAGAATTAAGCCAGTAGATGAGTCACTTAGACTATGGAGCTGCCTGGTGCTTTGAATGTTTGTTGTGAGTCGGAACACCCTAATACAGGAATTTGACTATTGTGTAGTCAGTGGATGGAGAGGCATTTTCTGCAGGTGGCATGAGACATGTGTCTAAAGTTAGAGCAGCTATTGAAGGTTTTTTCGAAGGGTGCTGTCCAGTATTGTATTGGAAGAATGATGTTCAAATGACCAGCTCAGGTATTTTTCAAGATCTATTTTAAGAAATGGGAATATGTGAAGATGCAAGTAGGAATTCAGTTCTGAAACTTGAAGAAAAATCTGAATGTATCCTCCCATTTATTCTTACTAAGTCATGTAACAATTGCTGTGACATCTGTTGTGTGAGATGGTATTTCATTTATTCTTGCAGCAGTTTTGTATATTCATACAACATAGTCTTTTGTGTGAAAAAGGTTTTGTAACCAGGCCTAGACTGAAAAAAAAGGGTTCCTCATGTATCAGTCTTGTAATGTTTCATTTAAGGAGGAGAGGGGCCTAGACAATACAACGTCTTGCAGTGGGAAGTTGCTGAACAGAGATGGAATTGATGGGATTGATGGGTGACTCACAGGTTAGTTGGAGATTGCTTGTTTCTTGTGTGTGCTGTTGAGAAGTCTGGGCACGTGGCATTAGTTCAGCCAGTTCTAAGCCAAGCAAAGCAGTGTTTTGACAATTTCTGCCATCGATTTCTAAAATGCTGTAAAGGCACACTCGGTATACTCTTAGTTTACTTCATCATTGTATTTTTAGCAGCTGCTGTTTGTGTGTTATATTGATACCTGTGTAAAATAATGGATCTGTTTTAATTGCTTTGCAAGCTGTTTGTATGGCCTTAATTAATTTGGAAAGCAATTGAACAGCCAAAACTTATTCTTCCTCAAAATCTTGCATAAGACTTTTTAAAATTTGGTTTTTTTTTTTTTTTTGGTTTTTCCAAAACCTATAATTTCCTCCTATTTCAACCCACAGTTGTACTAACAGTGAGTTTGAATGGCTTGGATACTGAGATAATTACTAGACAAACGTGTGGATTTAAGAAATTTTAAAACATTAGGCTCCAGAGGGAATTAAATAACAACCCTAAATATCACCTCTATAGTAACAGTTCCTCTGTGGATTTTTTCTAATACCTCATCAAAGCATGCAGGTGCCTCCAAAGCATGTATGTGCTTGAAGGGACAGGTGCCTGCTTCTCCTGTAAGGTGTGGTAGATATGTGAGGAGTGATAGGAAAAGAACTACAAAACTGAGTGGGAGGAAGCAGGCATACAGGCAGGATTAGCAAATACGTGAGGAAGGAAGAATCGAGTAGAAGGGCAGGCACAGAAAAGCCATGGGCAGAACTCTGAGAGTGCTGGCAAGTACTTTGAGCTTTATGGGAACTTTGTATATTAAGAAGTGAAATTAGTGTGGGGATGTCTGTCCTATAGGGAGATTTTTATTGCAGCTTTCTTAGAAGCAGAAGCTAATGTAGCAGAAGAAAATGAGATTTACAAGTTTGATAGTGTGTTGGGAGGGTAACTGACTGAAATGCAGATACATGTTAAACTCAGAAGTGACTGGTGTTAATAAATTGTCAGGTACTAAAAACTGTGCTTTTCTGTCAGTGACTAGGGGTACATAAATTAACGTCAAAGGTACCACTGAAGATACTCAGCTTGGGTATTTGCAACGTGCAGCATACGATTTAGCAAAATAGTCTTTGCAAAATAATCTTTCTGATTACCTAGTGTTTAAATAAATTGTGTTCATAAGTAATTTTGTGCATACTTCAGGTCCTCAGACTACTTCAAATGTTACTTCTAAGATCTAAGTTGGGTCAGTTTATAGGTTCTCTAAAATATTTGTTTTATTCTACCTTTTACGTTCTGGATTTAATTCAGGTTAGCTCAGAATTGTAATTCTTGCTTGCTTAGGATGAGGTGGATGCAGTTTATTTGCCATAGCACAGTACTATGTAAAAGGTTAAAAAATGTATGATAAATTCTGAATTTGTGCTGATCCTGTTTTAAAAGGGATTTAAAACTGTAGGTCATGCATTTTTTTTTACCCAATTGGGCTTCGTTAGCTGAAATATGATCAATGTAATGCAGCTCTTTTAAGTCTGTAATGGAAGCCAGATTCATGTTCTTCGAAATGCTCTCCAACTGACAGCTGTCCTGTAGCTCTGTGAGAACCATCAGGCAAATTATCTGTATTGGCAGAAAATTACTCAGCATGCATTTATCTGGAGGGAAATAGTCTTTAGGCCTCAAATATGACCAAACTTAGTCTTCTGACTTTAAGAGTAAGTCTAGATTGTGAATGTGCAGTAATACAAAACTTTCTTTCCTGGGTTTGTGCACAGTGTCATTGTTGCAGTGCTGCTGATTGCAATTCCCCTTGAGCACTGTACAGCTACTATAGCAGCATAATGACTTGATACAGCCCCAAAAATTGTCATGGGAAAAAAAAGGTGAAATTGAATTTCATTTGGACCCTGAAACAGCTTATGTTATGTCTGATGGCTCTGAAATCTTCTCAATATCTTGGAAACCAAGAGAGAAATTTGACTCAGGACCTGTGGAAATGGTTAAGGTGCTGGGTATCTCCTTTTCAATATGAAAGAGTTACTGGTATGTGCTGCATTTTGTGCCTGAAATGTTTGAAAACTGGTAAAGATTCATTACTAATTCACAACAGCATGTGTTGACTTTTGATAACTAATCTTATTTTTGCTCTAAGTCCTAGAAAATACCTTATGTATCAGTAGAATATTGTCAATGTAATTTCAGGCCGAATTAGGGATCTTGGTATATTACAAAATGGTGTGTGTATTTCATGAAGTGTTGCAGCTTAAATAAGGATTTTTCTAGTGGTGTGTGAGAACTTGCTGATTTCAAATCAAGATTGAAAAATGAATGCTTAATGGTTTCTTTTGTCTACTCAAGCTGAAGTGAGGTGTAAAGGATAACTTGTGTGTGGAAGTAGTTGCTCATGGGCATTCTTTGAGCCAGTATGGTGTAGCTTGAGTAATTCACCTTGGCAGGTTGGTGCTCCTGTGACCTGCTGTCTGTACTCCTGTATGTTTTCCAGAGAGCTCTTTCCACTGTGTGTATGCCCTTTATAGAAAAGGAGATACTCTTCTTCCACTGTGCACAGTGGGTGTTTCCATTCTCTGGCAGGACCTGGGGAAAGGATCCTTGTTTGTAGAAGTGAACTGATACTGTGTTTTCTATATCTCATCAACCTCATTTACAAAGTTCCTTGGAAACTGGGCAACTTCGAGCTAAGTAGTCTTTTTGCAGGTTAATTCCAGTTGATTGCTTTAAGAATAAATGACAACTACGTTTATTTCAAATAGCTCCTTTGGCAGGGGTGGGCATTGTGGGTTGCATGTGGAATTGTGGGTTTGTTCTAGGATTACTTTTTTGATTTATTTTGAACTTTCTGTTAGTTAAGCTTACCTTACATTTATAAATGTGTAGCATTCCTTTTCGCTTGATGTTTATCAAGAACTAGTGCATACTCACTTTTAAATGGAAGCAGGAGTTCACCTGAATCATAATGCAGGAGGAAAATAAACAAATATTGTACTTCTGTGGCTTTCTTCATTCCATACTCTCCCCATGGTTGTTGTCTTGAGTCAAGCGTTACCTTGATTTCACATCCTCCCTTTCTTCTCCTTCTTCCTTTTGGACAGACCAGAGCTTTTTAAGTTATATAAGGACTTGCTTAAGAAAAGATAATTTTACAGTACAAAGTATAAAAAAACCCAAACCTATTTGTACAAAGTTTCTGCTAAAGAGACAAGTTTTGGTAACGTACAGCTAATTATTATTTATTCATGTGCATTTTTGTGTAGGATTGGATGTGATTTACCAAGGAAATTCAATTTCAGCTTCAATCATAGTTAACAGTCATAATTGATTTTACTAGGCATAAGTCTTGGATTTTTGTATGGACTTAAAACCATAAATGATAGTATTTTGAGTATAGCATTTTGTGATGAAGTGTGGCATGTGAAAGTATGTTTAGGAATAGTGCTAGTATTTACAAATACTCTTCCTCTTTCCAGAGCTTTATTACATATTTAGTTTAAGAGCACTTTCGACAGCAAAGTCATAAACATTTCTTTTTTTTCTACAAAATTTCCCTTTACTGTATGAACAAGACCCATCTTTTAAACATTTTCTGTAGAAACCAACAGTTGTGTAAATATGTGGGGATTTTGGCTGGGAGTGCAGGTTATGGACCAGGATACCTAGAAGTTATTTTCATTGCAGAAATGGAGAAATGGTGTTGACTATGACTCAGTATCTAGATAGCTGCTGCCTAGAGTTTTTAAGTGTGGACTTGAAGGCATTTATAAAGAATTCATTTGGATTATTTGATTATTCTTTGTTGTAGTTCTGCCTTTGACACAAAAACTGGGTTGCGTGTGGCTGTGAAGAAGCTGTCCCGACCATTTCAGTCCATCATCCACGCCAAAAGAACTTACCGAGAGCTGCGTCTCCTTAAGCACATGAAACACGAAAATGTAAGTTGAAGGAGATGGTATGAAGTGTTTATCTAAAGTTGGACTATCCAGTGAGCTTCCATCATGATTGTATTTAAGATCTTGCTGCATATGATTTTTTCCTAATGCTAAATACAAAGCTTGCAGTAGTCCAAGGGATTATAGTTGTAAAAAGGCATGCAGAGTAAAAAATCCAGACCAAACACAGAAAAATCCCACAATAACCAGTTTTGTATTAACAAATCTTAATATTTTATAGAATATAATCTTGAAGTTACAGTTTAGCAAGTTCATACTGTCATAAGGATTTGGGATACAAGTGATGTGACTTACATTCTCATGTTTGTTTGCTGTAGTAAACTGCAGTTTTTATTATGCTAAGCATTTATTTAAAAAAAGAAAATCCCAAAGTTTGTTTTTAGTGGCTTCTGGAGGGTTTTAATACTTGTTTTGGCTTGCCTGTATCAGAAGGGTGGGAAGTAGATGTTCACTAGATTCCTGTAGGTAAAATAGGGAGGAAAAAAGGGGTGGTGGTGAAAGGGTGGAAATTAGATGGCTTTTCATACGAGCCATCCACTTCAATCATCAACAAGGAAACAAAATAGAATGTGACAAAGTTTATGTTGAACTATTTTTTGGTATAAGTTGCATTTGATATAGAAGACAGTTGGTTGACCCATTTCTTGTGTGTGGGACATTAACACACCAATATATTTATACTGCAAACTGTTCGGAGCAAGTATTACATGCAATGGAGCAAAAAGTCTCGTCACTTGCCCTCGGCACTTCTGTCAAGAAGAAAGGAAGGCTGTCCGTTTCTTTTGCCTGGTGAACTCTGACTTGGCAGAAGGGAAATACTTTTTGGATGTGAGCTGAGCGAAGTTGGGACCTTTATCTAGCACAATAAAAACAAGCAAGCGAGCTTGCAAGCAAGTTCATTGTAAGGTTCTTCTTGGATGGTCTATTCAGAACTTCTGCTGTGGCAGTGGTGGTTTTGTGTTGTGGCTTCTCACCACTGCAGGCAGCAGCTGGTATCCCATAAATCTGCTTGACGTTTTAAGTGTGGCTAACATGATTGGAACTTCTGATGGGTGTATGTATTACTGTCAATAATTGTTCCTCAGTTCCTCTGTATAATATCATTGTCTCACAGTAGAGCTAATATTTGATCCTGCTTAATATCCATGGAACAATCAAATGATGTAGGTTGGAGCGTTCTTGAAGATCATCCAATTCCACCCACCTGCCGAGGGCCGGGACATCTTCCACTAGACCAGGTTGCGCCAAGCCTTGTCCAATCTGGCTTTGAACCCTTTTCAGGGATGGGGCAGCCACAGCTTCTCTGGACAGCCAGTGCCTCACCACTCTTGCAGGGAAGAATTACTTCTTAATATCTAATGTAAATCTACCCTGTTTCAGTGTAAAGCCATTACCCCTTGTCTTATCACTACATGCCCTTGTAAAAAATCCCAGCAGTCTCCTGGGTTTTTTTTCTGGACCTTTTCACATAGCTGAAATATTCTTCAAATAGGAAAGCTTTGATTATCTATTGCTAAAAAAAAAAAAAAAGCTAGTAAGCATAGGCAATGAGAATTAGCTTGTGGCTACAACTACAACTGTGTCTAGCATTCATTAATATTTTGGGATTAGTATTGCAAAGAGCCTATGTAGCTTTAAGGAATAAATGGAAGTTAAGTTGTTTATATATGGATATATATATATTACCAGTTCATCATACCATTATCTATTTGTGGGAAGGTTATCTAGGTTGTGATTTGAAAATCCTGCAGATGCAGAGATGCACAGAGCTGGTTCAGGCGGGCATATTAGTGCTACTGTCCTGATTATTTAGATCTGAGTTTAGAAGAAAAACACTTGGTTTTACGTGGCACAGAACACACCAGCAACTCTGGAAAGTATCGCAGTTTAAGGGGCTCGAGCATAAGGTGGTTTTCTATGTCCTGTATGTAGTCTAGTTCATTATGATCTTGAGCAAGTAAATGAACCTGCAGAGCACTCAAGTGTGTCTGCATTATATTTTCAAGTTTCAGAAGGCCTCGATAGCTTGCATAAAGCACAACACTGAGCAAATGGAAATAAAAACATCTACTGGAAGGAGTAGCTTCTGTGCCACAAAGGATCTTAGTAATTGTATCATATTATGCTATGAATATATTTCACAACTTCACTATTTTCTTTCTAGGTGATCGGCTTGTTGGATGTGTTCACCCCTGCCAAGTCACTAGAAGAATTCAATGATGTGTAGGTAACTTCTCAGAAGACTGCAACAAAATACCTTTTGTATCTTCTTTGTCTCCCGGATTATTACAGAAATATTTGACACCTTAATTTGTCAGCCATCATTCACAAATAATTCTGAATTCCAGCACAAAGATACTAGGACATCCTGAGCTATTGGACTTGTCAAACTTGTTCACTTGATGTGTTTTATTGACCAATGCTGTTGGAATCAGCATACTAGTCTGCTACATTATTTAAAGTGCTGTGGATATATTTCATTCATTAACATGCTTTGAGACAGTCAGCCCTGCTACTGGAGATACATAGGGAGTTTTTATCCTAATTCTGTTGAAGACATTGCTTTATAGCCCATATGTTTCCTTCTGATAATAGGTACTTGGTGACACACCTCATGGGAGCAGACCTGAACAACATTGTAAAATGCCAGAAGCTCACCGATGACCATGTGCAGTTTCTGATATACCAGATTCTTCGGGGACTGAAGGTATGTGCATCTGTCCTACCCAAATGCTCATCAACAGGAGGTACAAGTTCTTGAGGAGTGTTATATCCTCAGAGATTCAGATGAGTACACAGTGGAGCTTCTCTAACTTTCCTAACATGTTGTCGGATAACTTTGTATTATTCTTTCATTTTATACCTCTTTGGAGCTCTGTATCAGTAAGGTTACCTACCATTTTTGTGTCTTCCTTGGGCAGAGTCTGGAAAACTATGAACTGATGCCCTCTAATCTGGTCTGACTATGAATTTGTCCTTTCTTCAGTTTTGTTTACTTGAGTGGTTCCACTCAGGTGACAGCACTCCTGGGTGTTCCTAATGAGAGACAAACTGGAACATCTACCTACTTAAAACTCACAGACACACAGTTCCTTCTGCAGACAAGCTGTAGCATTTGAATTGTGTGGGCTGGGGCAGGGCAGTATTTTCTACTGAAGAATAGAAAAGGAGGCTACTTGGGCTGTTATATAAAATTTATCATCTTTTTTTTTACAGTACATCCATTCAGCTGACATAATACACAGGGTAAGTGTTTATTCTAAGATTGTTTTGGTACAGGAAACAATGTCTTTAAAAAATGAAGCACAGAATTTTACAATGTAGCACTGATTGAAGTGAGAAGAAATTTTCCAAGAATTAGTTTGGGTAAATAGTAAAAAGATTAAACATGGGAAGTGGTTATCAAGATCTGTAACTTCTGTTTCTGCCTATGTTCAGCTTGTATCTTTGTGAAGCAGCTTTTCTATTAAATATATGTATATTGCACTGGTTTTGCAGTAATCCTTTATGCATTTTTGCTTATATGTGACACCTCTGATGATGTCAGAAGAGATCTCTGACTGTGATAAAATACTTTACCCAGAGATGGTATTTACACTCAGTTAGAATCTATATTTCTATCTGTATTTGTATTTTTATCTACTTCAGGCTTTTAAACATCAACAGTGTTGTTTCATTTTTTTAGGATTTAAAACCTAGTAACCTAGCTGTTAATGAAGACTGTGAGCTAAAGGTAATGTAATCACAAAATCTGATTGGTTTGACTGAGATTTGAGTGAATGCTTGTGGATGTCCCTTGCAATTGAAGGGTCAAAATAATTCCTTTTGAAAATACTTTTGTAGTCCAAGGTACTAATGTGCTTCCCAGCTGTAAAGGGATGTAAGGATGTGTTTTCTGTATCTGTTTCTGTGTTTCTAATGAATCATAATGAAAGTTAAGAGTTAATAGATTTAGTTTGGGTTTAGTTGCTTTGGAGACAAGATATTGAGACATAATTCTTATTGTCGAGTCCTATGCTGCTCTAGGCTAGTGTATTTTATCAGGTTTTGAAATTTGGTTTCATAATCTGTTTTTGCAGCTCCACTACCTCTCTTCTACCCAATCCAGTGATTGCTTGGTTGTTTGCTCTAGATGGTTTGCATTGTTCCACTGCAGTAGTTGGTGTATGTCTTTTCTGTAGATCCTGGATTTTGGTTTGGCCCGACACACAGATGATGAGATGACCGGTTATGTGGCTACGCGGTGGTACAGAGCCCCTGAAATCATGCTGAACTGGATGCATTACAACCAGACAGGTGATGCCTCTAGCTTTTCAGTTGCTGAATGCTGTAGAACAAAGAGATTGTCTTTGTACATGCTCCCTTCCATTTGAAGTCATAAGTTGGCAGTCATAGTAATTATGCTTCAGTAAGGGAGCTTAAAAGAAGCAAGCCATAGAATTGGTATTTGAACCACAGTTGGTCAGATGTAAGTTAAGAATCGTTGTGATAGCATTCACAAGACTGCTTTAAATTTGAACCTTTGAAACTGCAGTCAGTAAAATACAGTCAGCACTTATCCATTGTTTTCCCTAGCACAGTAGTTTTTAAAGTAAGTGACTGGAATGTAACTGGATGAGTAGAAAGAAGGTGTGTTTCTAGGAAGCTGCTGGGAATACACTGAAAAAGGTCTGCAGTTATGCTGTGAAGAAATGATTGAAAAGTATATAAATCTATCCTTTCCTCTCTTGTTAGCCACTTGCTCAGAGTTTTATCTTCCTCACAGTTTCCAGTGTCTTCTCTCCAGCACACCACACTTCCTACTTGCAGATCAAGCACAGAGAAGAAAAATCAAAGGCTGAGAATGGTTCTTGTACAGGACAACATATGCGCCAAAGAAAATAATGTGCTACCCCAATTTCATACATCAATACTTCTTCCCTTTTTTTTTTTTTTCCCTCTCCTCTTCCACATATATGGGCTTGTCTTATATCCCTGGTATAATAGTTGGTGGTTTTTTGGGTAGAATTTATGTAAGGCGACATGCAAATTCATTCCTCAGAGTTTCACCCTCTGATTATATAGATACTTCCCCAGCTCTTTGGTGTTCAGTTCATGTTCTAGTGTTCTGTTGTTTGTACAAGTTTTAGATGACACAGTTACGGAACTGTATTAGCTTGCAGTGTATTTCAGATTGCATCAACGCCATAAGACTATTTAAGGGTGGAGTTATTTGCAGTAGTTGGACAGGGTGATTCTACTGAGATTGTGGGTTTTTTATGCATTATGTTGTTTTGTTTTCTATTTTATTTTGTTCAGTTGATATTTGGTCAGTGGGATGCATTATGGCTGAACTGTTGACTGGAAGAACATTGTTCCCTGGTACAGACCGTATCCTTTAGAAGTAATATATTTTTTGAAATGGAAGTTAAGAGATCTTCATTTTCACATACTTGACAAGGAAAGTTCTGTGTTTGGTTGTGTACTTTTTTTGTTTGTTTTCAAATTAATGGCTTCTATTACAGTACGATGAGGTGAGTTCTTGATTTTGCTGCACATTTATTCCTATTTATTAGCATCACTAGAATTACTCACATACTGTTTGTTTCTGGGAGTTACTTTCCTTCAAGTTTTGAGTTTGTAGAAAATACTTGCATGGGTGTCTGCTGAAAATCGTATCATGCTTCAGGTTTCTAGCAAATGCGAAGCATCCCTTCTGGCCTCTTTGTCCTGCGGGTATGCTGTGAAAGCAGTGGGTTTGCAGATTCTTTAGTGCCAAGGTTCTCATTAAAATTGCTTTGAAATGTTTAGGTTCTGCTTCCATGCCTGACTGTAAACAGATTGTGAGCCTTCTTTCACAGCATGCTTGTATTGATATGAAAAATCAAGCTTGAATAATGTCTTTTCAAAATTATTTTTTTTTTTGTCTTATCAAAGTGGACTGGGTACGACACTTGACAAATTTATGAGAACAGTTTGTGAGATTTGGTCACATTTTCCCCAGGAAGTTGGAACTGAGACTTGATGCAAATTGTTGATCTTAATGCTTTTTCTCCATTCAGGCACACAGCATAGCAGGGTAATTTACTACTGGCAAGATTTTTCATTGCCTAGAAGACTTCATTTGCCAGAGAAAAGTACCTTGCCCACCTTTTACCAAAGTTTATTATTTCAACCACAGTTTATTTTAATAACTTTTATTAATTTATTAGTATTTATGTCTGTTAATTCAAGTATGTTAGCACCTGATGAAAAGAAAACCAGTGCTGGAAGTGCTGGCCTTCTGTTTACTATGTTACCTTCGGAAAGCATGAGGAAAAGGCTCTCATTCCAGCTTTGACACAGTTTCACCTCCCTTTTCAGTGTGCTGTAACTTTATCCTCTTCCCTATTTTTCTGTTGTCTTCATCTCATAATTTGTCTTCATATTTGTTGAATTTGTTGTATTCCACTGTGTAGTCATCTCTGCTTTATGTTTCTGTTGTCAGACAGAAACTGAACTAAAGCAAAAGTGGCTTCAAAGCTAGAAAAAAAGTTGCTCTATTTCTATCCACTGATTGAGCACGTGTATGTTGCTTTGAACAGTTTTTTTTTCTTTCAAGAAAAACTGAGAGATCAACAATTGTTGATTCAAACAAAGCAAAGTCTTTCAGCTGTTGCCATTATTTGACTCTAGTAACAGTGGCACTTTAGATTTTAAAAATCTTGACACTTGCAACTAAAATATTTGCTGATAGGATTTGCAATGTGTAACAAATCCTTCATGGTGAATTCTTTATGACTTAAACAAAACAGTGATCTTCCAAGCCTGCAAATTTTTTTCTTCAACTGTGTTCTTAGCTGTAAGTTATAGCCAATAATATCTGCAATGCAAAATAGAGTTTACTTCTAGGATCTAAATCATTTGCTTTGTCATAATAAGATACTTCACTAAGTTGTATCTCCCAGCAGATGCTTGTGATTGTTTACTTTAAATGCACAATTTCTTTCGCAAATGGCAGCAATGCTTTTTAATTAAATACTTTTTCTGTTCTGAGTTGAGATTTAAGAAAATATGGTGAGATTTAAGAAAAATAAGGCCCAATCCTTTCTCATTTTAACAAAACTTTGTAGTAGTGTAGTTCTTACAGTTTGTGTTTGGTTTCTCTCTTCAAGTAAATGTATTTGCTTTTTGATTGTGAAGTTAAAACTGTAAGGGGAGCAGCATTGGTTCAGAATCTTGTTTGTGCATGTAACACTCATCCAAGGATCTAGAAAGGACCCAAGCCGTCAGCTTTCATCCCAGTTTTGCTGACATCTAAAGACAGCAAGCAGAAGTAAGGTAACAGTTGGCTCTAGTTTATTCCTGTCTTGGAAGGCTCTTTGAATATATGTGTGATTTTAGAAGAAAGTTTTTAAGAAATTTTCCGAGTTTAGACACTAAACCCAGATAGTTCTGGGCTCTTAATAACTTCTTTGTGCCCACAGATTTGCTGAGGCCTGTGTTCCTCCTGCAGTGTCACTATACAACTGCTGACTTACTGACTTTGTAAATAATATTAATATACATAATTCAAGGTATATTTAGCTTGCCTCTAGTAAGTATTGCTTGCCTCTTGAAGTATATCCAAATCCACTGCAGTTCTACAAAATTCTCTTTGCAGTTGGAGACAATGTGACTCTGCTTTCTGTGTGTTCAGGAAGCTGGAAATTGCTCCTGTTTGACAACTGAAAATTTGAAATTGTTTTTGCTTTTTAGTCTCAATATGTTCATTTTCTCGACTGTAGAGCTTCACATTTCTAAAATTAAAGAGAGAGTGACAGAATATGTAATGGCTTCTCAGGATGATTGTCCTCCTGTTCAGATGGTTCTTTTGTTTGAAGTATTGGTCCCTTTCACCAAGAATCTGGCAGAAATGGTGTGATGTTATTTACAGTCCATCACGTATTTCTTTATACAGCCCAGAGGTGCATCTGTTTCTTGTAAGAAGCTTCAATATGGGTAAGCTGTACAGTCCATTTAATTGGGTAAGTAATAAAGTTGTATTCTGAGATTATGATCTTCAATGCTGTCTGTGATGATTATGCCACTGATAAACTAATGCCAAACTTAATGTTCTGAAGGCCCTGATCTGTAGAGATTCTGAACATGGCTGTCATTGACTTAAAGCAAGAATTGAGATACTCTTAGAAAAAAAACACCTGTGGTTAATATGGGCTTAGCTCTGCAGTATTGTTATAGTACTCCTATCTTAAAACTGAATGTAAGGTAATTGAATTATTTGTATTGTAATCTGTGGGTAGAAATATTTGGATGGAAGATGGACTTCCAGTATTGGTAAGATCTCTGCCAGGAGGCAGAGAAAGGGAGCAAGATTGTGAGAAAGACTAGTCAGAGACAAAAAAATAAGGTAATGAAAATCGGAGTCCTTTAGGCTTTTAGTGTGAGTCATAGATAGAGGCTTTTTTTTGGTATTATTGTATCTGTCTTATACCAAGATCAGTTTCTCCTAAACATGTATATTAAAATTTTGCAGCTCTTGTAATGTGAATGATTCACACAAGTAAGTAGGAAAGTTGACTGTTTGACAGTGTGACTCACATAAGATCACATATAGTAAAAATAAGAATATCTAGAATTGTTTGTACTAGTTTAGTCAGTTTCGTTTTTCTGTATGTTTTAAGTTGACTGTATTCCCTTAACTCTGAAGAGTGTTTTTATTACTATTTTTATTCAGAAGTATGAGTCCCATGATAACTAACCAGTCTGGAATTACATATTCTTCTATTACATCTTATTCTTCCTTGTGGTGGCAGCTAAAACAAATTTGAACTTCGCTTTGTCTGGATAAGCTCTTACAATCCTATGATGTCTGCTTCTAATGGTTGATGGCAGGTTGTTTTCTGAATTTAGACTCACTGAGGCTCATCAGTCCTTGGGAGTACCTTGGAGATGGCACTTGGGGTTTGCATGCTGTGCTTTCCTTCTCTATGCACATGTGGTGGTATTTTTCTTTTGCTTTCTATTTACTGCATCTTTTTCCTGTCTTTAATTGCTTATGGCTCATTTCTCTGGGATGTGGTAGGCCCAGTTAAAGAATGCTGCAGTTCAGCAGGCTATAGATGGCAGGCATGAAACTAGAAGCAGGGTTGGATTTTGGCCAGTTAAACATCCTGTGTTTTCTCTTGTTTATCTCAGAAGTCACTGAAGCATATTGCATGAGTATCTTCCAATAGTAAATGGGGCAGCAATATTGTGGGCATACCTCGTGCACGTGATTTTAAATGCCTTTAAAGTAATTTAAATATTTAAACTGAGGTATGGCATGTGACTTCTGAGGCATGTTAGCAGTCTGAAATTTATACAACTGTGTCTTGCACAAGAATGAATGAAAGATGTAAGGGCTGTTTTAAATGGCATTAGAGAAAAGCCAATTTAAGAGCCAGTTGTGGTTAGTATAGTGCCTCTGCTATTTCTCCTACACCAGTGGATATTCTGATTTCATTTTAAGCATTGACAATTAAGAGTTGGCAATTCAGCTGAGCTAAATCCAACTAGATACATTAGATTTACTCTTAGGTTTTGAGTGCTTTAAGTAGCTAGAAGGTGGCCAAGAAACTTGTCAAGTGAGAAGTTAATTCAGCTGTTCTGACAAACTATTTCCAAGGCTTTTAATTTAATATGTAAAACTTTAGACCAGAGTTTACATCAAAATGTGAAGGTTTTAGCAAAATATTGGTGATTTCCTTCATATACAGTTTGACAGTATTGCAGGAACTCAGAGTTGTTGTTTTTCAGTTTGTTTTTTTTTAAACAGGTGACAGTTTTTTAAGTTCCTTGTAGTACTGAAATTAAAAGATACTCTAACAAGAAATGGTAGCTGTATCTTAAATCATCAGGAAGGCATTGATCCCAGAATAAAAAGGTTATCTAGTAAGTAGACTACTTTTATTGAAAGGGAAATGTGTAACTAGTTTGGTATAATTAAAGCAAATGTAAACATTACAGACAATCTGAAATCACTATGGAGGATAATTTAGGGAAGAAGGAAGATTATGTGTTAATAGTTTTTAAAAAGATACTTTGTCTCCTTACGATCTTGAGTTTTAGACATAAAACAGTGTCTTTGATGGACCTATTTTTTTCTCCACTCAGTTGTATATTTTGTCACTTAGGCTTTGTTAAAGAGGACAGCTCAGACTGGTATGTGACCTCGTGGAAGCTCTGTTCTGGATAAAACGTTCTTTACATCTGCAGTGTGACATCCTGAGAGCTGTCCACATAGATACATTAAACCTGAGCCCATATTCTGTTCTCTCTGCTGCTCCAGCATGTCTGGAGGGCAGAAGAGAGGTTGCAGGTGCTTTGGCCCCCCTGCCCTCCTGGTCCCAGGGGCTGGCAGGGGCCAGCACCCTCTGGCAGCTGCAGCAGAGGGAAAGTTGTGCACCATGCTCAGGTGAAGCAATGCTGGAGGTTACGAGCAGGGGCCAATCATCTTCCTAAGTTCTAAGTTTTAGAAATGGCTAAATTATCTTGGAAGATGTTCACAAAAGGCCTTGGCTTTCTTTTTAATATTAGTGCCTACCCTTTTCAGCCTTCTGCTTTACTTCAGCTGTCACTAATGCAAACTAATCCGGCTAACTGCGGCCACTTTGGTGTGGGGCCTGAAGGGGTGAAGGGAGCATGTGAACTGATCCTGTACCAATGGGGCAAAAGCTTTGAGTTCTGCTCCAAAATAGTTAAGGATGCAGTGACCTATTCAATGCATGTTTTGTGTGTATAGACAAGATGTTCAATCTGTCTGATAGAGAGATGAGTTATAAAGGGGTATTCAGTTGTAAGCAAGAGGAATTAGTATGTTTTGCTTAAAATAGATTTTCAGTTAAGGCCTTGGCAGGAATTCATTTTCAACATTAATAGGGTGATATGTTGCGCTTTTCATTTTGATTTCTCCCAGCATTTTCCTTTATGGTCCATCATTAGATATTGATCAGTTGAAGCTCATTTTGAGACTCGTTGGAACCCCAGGGCCTGAGCTTTTGAAGAAAATCTCCTCAGAGTCTGTGAGTTTACACTTTGATTGTGATATCTGCCCTTTCAGAAGTCCCAAGTTTGTATGTTGTTCTCCTGTAGTCTCTCTGTAGTATGTGTTGGGATTTATTTTCTGTTATTTTAATTCTTTTGTAATTCTTTGCTCTTGGATGGCTTTGAGTTCTTATGCTATGTGTATGTGTTCTTTATTCCTCTTACCTCTGCCCATGGTATGATTTTGTCCTTTCATATTTCCATTTTACTGCTTCGTGACTTTTCTTTCATTTTGTGGATTGTATGATCAGATATTACTGGGGAAATATTTTTCACAGCTAAGAGCTTGAGGCTTGTCTCTATTATTACTTCTCCAGATTACATACCCAGGGATCTTTCTAAATAGAACCAAGTGTGTTACCCTGCAAACACACGCAGTCCCTTCTGTACTGTGATTAATTCCTGAAACATTGCTGCCACTATCTTTGTTTTTGTAGCATAAAATGCCTTTTAGATGCCTGTATGTAGCAGCTGTTTCCAGGGCACACAGCATAGTCTGCTGAGCATATAACTACTTGTGCTATGTAGGATGTTGCTATATGAGGCCCTTTTTATCAAGGTAATAGCAAAAAACAGCCATATTGCCATTTGCTATATTGTACTAATCTTGAATTGTGAACTTCTGCAAAGACAGTGTTAAAAATGACCTTTAATTTTACCTGTTTGTGAAGGTGGAGTGCACAAACGTTAGAGCAAGGGTGCCATAACAGGTGGGAGTAGCAGGTGAATGCACGGTGAGCAGACTGAGCTGGCACAGAGGTCACTGGCGGTGCTTCAGCAAGTCACTGCTGTTTGTGATGCATAGCAGAGGATCAGAGCAGTGGAGAATGGGGATAAGATTTAGTGCTGCAGCTTATGTTCCTGTTCTTGTAATGGTGACTGTAAATACAAAATGTGAGATTGGCCTTGGATTACATGTGAGGAAGGTAGATGTACTGTGCAAATGGGAATAAATTGGTCAACTTGGTGAATATCCCACCTTAAAAAGCCCTGGGATGTTCTACCTTTGGAGAGGTTAGAACTAAATAATGCAGATTGTTTTGGTAGCTCTGTGAACTGACCTTAAGGCCAGTCTGGTGTTTGAAGTACAGGGGATTAGCAAGAGACATAAACTGAAAGGTTGACTAAATTAAACAAAAGATTAGTTTGCATATGTAAGATGAAGTGGGTCTTTTAATATATTTATTGTGCAATAGTAGTTAAAAATTGCTCTTACTGAGGTCTGAAACAGGAGTCTGTTAAAGAAAAACACTAAAATACTGTTACTACAATTTTTTTCCATTGTATGGGGAGTGCAAAACTATTAAGTGTTTGAGAGCCTTTAGTGTGTCACTATAACAAATTATTTTTCTGCTGCATTACTTTACTTGCTCTCACTTTACCTGTTCACTGATGTCGGCTAACTGTCTTATGCAAAGCTAGTGTTTTGCTAATTTTGCACTTATCACTTTCTCTCACCTCGCCCACATATCAAAGTGCATTCAAAGCTATTCGGAAGGTGTCAGTTGTGAGCCAGTTTCACTTTGCACCACAAGAAACTAAAGTACTTTCTGTGCAGTGAGGACGAAAAAAAAGCTAGTAACCAGTGCAGAGGATACAGCTTTTGTTTCTGTTTTTTGTTCATTTTCCTGAAGCTGTATATAGCTGCAGCAGCCTAGGAAAAATTTTGAGGTGTAGCTTCAGCTGAAGGAAACATCTACTCTGATGGCTTAAAACTTTTGGGAAATGTGAACACAACCATGTTGGAGTGTAATAGTGCTTTCACTGAATAGAAATACTTCCTGTACTGGCAGTTACCAACTGATCAGTGATTCTCCATTGTTTCAAGTGTTCACTAGTGTAATTGCTTAACTTCTCACAGGTAGTTGAAGAAATTAGCGGGCCTGCCTGTATGGCTTTTGCCTTGTGGTTTGCAGAAGAGATGCTTTGTATGCAACTGTTTTCTGTTTAAAATGGTTTTTGCACTGTTTTTAACAAAGCCCTTGACTAGGCACTTAAGATATTAACCAGCTTCAGCAGATCATGCGTCTGACGGGAACACCCCCTGCATATCTCATTAACAGGATGCCCAGCCATGAGGTGAGATCTGAGCAGATGAGGGGGGTTTGCAGGGCAGGTCTTCACTTAGTGTTCACCTCTTCTGTAAATTCTATGCTTGCATGTGGCATGGGGTGGGCAATTAACTACCTGCTCTTCAGCAAGATTTTTGTACTAAATGAAGTCTTGAGATTTGGACAGTGCGTACCCAACCACAGACGTCTGAGATTCAGGAGAGTGCGGATGTGAGTTGGTTTTGTATTGTGTCCTGTGTTGTGCAGCTTCCCAATGAACAGCATGCTGCACACAGCCGTACTAGGACTTTAGGAAGTCAGCTCTTGCTGTACTTCTTTGCTTTTCAGTCTTGCACGAACCACGAGTAATGTCAGTTCTTTCTGTACTGTCTTGAGTGCCTGCTAGTTGGGACAGGATAATGCTGATGCATTTAGTACGTGTCAGAGTAAGTAAAGAGAAGGCAAAGCAAGGAAACAGACTATAATAACCAGTGCTTCAGGATAGTTGAAAAGTATTTTGTCTCGGTGGCTGGATTGTATTATACTTCAACAGAGCGTTTATTTCCACAGGCAAGAAACTACATTCAGTCTTTGTCTTACATGCCGAAAATGAACTTTGAAAATGTGTTTATTGGTGCCAATCCCCTGGGTAAGACTTGTTTATTAAATGCTGTGTTCTTCCTGAAATTGAAGCTAGCATGTCCTGGGACACAAAGACATTCCCAAAGTTTTGTTCTGACTGCAGAAGTAGTGCAGAACAGGGCTATGTACTGTTTTCAAGTTTACAAAGTATGTGTGAGCTGAGGGTGTAAAAGGAAGAAATTGTGTGTGATGAGTGGGTCCGAGAAACTATAGATTCCTCATATATGTTGAACTTCTACAAGCTTACATTTCAGAGTACACTGTCACACATCTCACTGTGACCTTTTTGTTTTGATGCTCCGGCAGCTGTGGACTTGCTAGAGAAAATGCTGGTACTGGACACAGACAAACGCATTACTGCAGCAGAAGCACTGGCCCACGCCTACTTTGCTCAGTATCATGATCCAGACGATGAACCAGTGGCAGACCCCTATGACCAGTCTTTTGAAAGCAGAGAACTTGAGATTGAAGAATGGAAAAGTAAGTTTGGGGGAGGGGAGAGAGAGCCAGCTAGCTTGTCTTGTGGTCATAGAATCATAGAATATCCTGAGTTGGAAGGGACCCACAAGGATCATGAAGTCCAACTCCTGGCTCTCCACAGGGGTTCTGTACAACCCAAACAATTCCACCATGTCCCTGAGAGTGTTGTCCAAATGCTCCTTGCACTCTGACAGCCTTGAGACCATGACCACTGCCCTCTTGCATGGGGAGTCTCTTCCAAGTGCCCAACCGCTCTCTGGGTGAAGAACCTCTTCCTAATATCCAACCTAACCCTCTGCTGACGCAGCTCCAGCCATCCCTTGGGTCCTGTCACTGGTCCCAGAGAGCAGAGCTGAGCACCTGCCCCTCCACTGCCCATTGGGAGGAAGCTGCAGACCCCAGAGGCACAAAAGAAAGTGATAAAAATATGGGCGTCCTGTTGATCCTGAGGTCCTTATACTGAGTGAATCTACTGTATGCTATGCACGTATTTAGGATAGTCCCTGGTAACTAGTTATTACTAGGAGCATTCAAACATGTAGGCAACATAGTTGCTCATGTCTTTATGTTTTCAAACTTATTCACATCTCAATGCTCTTTGTGTATGTTAGTTTCTGAGAGTAGCGTAACCATTCTTTTCTTTTTTTGTCTGAATTAAAACTTGTCTTTAGAACCTTTAAGGTTGTTGCAGGTTTTCTTGCACGAAGGGATGTCTTTAGTACTGCTGTCAGAGTACTGCTGCTAAGTTTCTGTCACACTTTTCCCACCAGGCCTGACTTATGATGAAGTAATCAGCTTTGTGCCACCACCGCTTGACCAAGAGGAGATGGAGTCCTGAGAAACTGCTCTCTTCTGTCTGTCCCACTTCACTGTGAAGGGAAGGC
Organism: Cephalopterus ornatus; assembly: GCA_013396775.1. Classification (NCBI taxonomy): domain Eukaryota; kingdom Metazoa; phylum Chordata; class Aves; order Passeriformes; family Cotingidae; genus Cephalopterus; species Cephalopterus ornatus. Next base: position 70,721 of record VZRE01003185.1, on the reverse strand, counting down.
CTTTTCATAGGGACTCTCCAGTTATAGTTCAAGTGCCTCATCACAACAATATTCTCCTTGGTGGAAGGGTTTTGTGTGTGTTGAATTGGGGAGGGAGGGGGGAGGGAAGAAAGCTGAGTCCATGTAAACATGCTGCATGCTCTCTTGTATTCTGTGTACAGCCTGGGGCAAGCCTCTGGAGACCTGTTCTGACTGCACTTAGTTCTTCCAGAGTAACAGTGCACCAGCATTTTGCACTGTTGGGGCAAGGTGGGGAAGTTGACATTTAAAGGTTTAGTTACAATCATTGCCATTTATCAATTCTCCTACAACTAAGTAACCTCAAAATAATGAAAGTTGGTTTATAGGCTTAGAGACTGCTCTGTTTTCTTCAGGACTGAAGGTGGGGTTAAGGAGCATCCTTGTTCAGTACCAGGTGTCTGATTTACATCCAGATCTTCCTGGTACAGCAGAATGTAGAGGCCTTCCATTGCCTGATCCTTGGAACATGAAAAGATGTTGTTTTGAAACTGTAAATATGTTTGTGCCTTAAATGAATGGGAAGAGAGGGGAAAGGAAATCTCTGACCCACTGTTTTTGAGGGTGAAAGCTTCCAGATAGCCAGGCATGAACTCAATGTAATCAGGAAATAACTTTCTGAGGCAATAGCCTCAACCCCTGGATTGGGTATTTCTGTGTTTTTCCTTCTTCTCTTCCTCTTGTTCTGAGGCTTCCCAGCATTAGCTCCCAAGAGACAGATGTTGGAGAAGATTCTTGCTAGCCACACGTTTGTGTATTCTGTTTCTTAGAAGGTGGTGTGTTTTGCATGTTGTAGCTGAATGTGCATGTAGAGCTGCTTGATTTTTGTCATTTTTTGGGAATGGCACTGGGGCAGTTAAATCATCAGTGAAATGTTTACTGAGTACCTCAGCTGGTGCCATGAAATCGCAGCACCCTTCCTCTTTTGCTGCAGCTCATTGGGAAATACCTGCCATTCAACAAGGAAAGGAGATAATATATGGCATATAGAAACATGCCCCTTTTTCCTTGTTCTGACCCTTCTCTTTGCAGAGAAGGAGAGCTTGGGCTGGAGAGTTTCTTGTGAGATCAAGTGTAAAAAACCTTCTTTAAGGAAACAGCTATGGTATCTTGTGCCAGAACTTATTTCCTGAAAAGAATTTTTTTAGAAGTATTGGAATCCAAAGCAAAGAAATAAGAATGCATAAACACACAATCACCCTTTCACTGTCTATAAATATAAATATAATATTTATATATATATAAAACTAACATTAACCAGAAGGGTCTTTTTACCATCTCAGATAAGAGCTTCTTGGCTTTTTTTTAGCAGTTTGATCTCTGCCCAAGGAAATGTGAGAAGGGAGTATGTTTGAATATAAACAGGGCTCAAATATTTTGTATTTTACAGGACTCTGCATGAGTAAAATGCCCAGAGTTAGGGACTGGCAGGAGGGAGGTTTCTCAGCACGTTCATGTGCTAGGACTGTAGCTGGGGAGTTCAGGAGCCAATTTTAGGGCTTCTGGAGGAGACATTTTTAGACATTAATTTGTTGCAGGCGTCCTATGTGGGCAACTCATCACATCACTATGCATGTGAGGAGAAAGGCTTTTGAAGTATTTTGTATTCTTGTTACCTATGAGGCAGAGAGGAACCATTTGTAGTGTTTATACCCTGTGTTTGAAGACACAGCACAAAGGGATGGGACATGGATGACAAAGCCATTGATTCTTTCTAGGCTACTTCTCAGTGATCTCTTCAGGCCAATTATTTAATAAAGGTCTGGGCTGAGATGAAGAGGGTAGTTACACTTAGGATAAAACTCTCCACAGCCTAAAAAAATCAAGACAGAAAATCTCCCTTTTCTGCTGGACCAGCAGTCAGGGTATTCAGATGAAAATGTCGATATACTATGTAAACCTACAGCAAGGTTATTTTTATCAGCCATTTTATGTGTAGATGCTATAGTGTGAGTTCATGCGGAAATATTGCTAAAAATTTTTAAAAATATAGGTGTTGTGCATGTGTGCGTGTGTGTTTGTGCGCATGTGTGAATGGCAATGTTTCATTCAGAGTCTGTCCCTAAGGGAGCCCAAGTGGAATGCACTCCTGCTGTCAGCGCAGTGCTGGTCAGATGCCTGCAGGATGCTGCACTTGAAAGAAGAGATCTGCTATTTTGTTTCTATCCATGAATTTTGCTGTAATTGGTTATGCCAGATAAGATGTCACAATACCACTGGTTAAAAATAAAATTTATTTTTCAGATTTACTGCACTGATGGTACTTGCAAACCTCTTACACTAAAATGTTCATTTTAGCATGGTGTGAATTTCTCCCTTGTGCTGTAAGAGATCCTGTGTGTGATGGCTGGGGCGGGGGCTGAGGCCGTGTCTAGGTGGCTGACTCTGCTGACATGGAGCTTCTTGTCCTTATTTGTCCCAAGTGAATTCTTTGCTACAAAAGTAGCTTAGAGTCTGACTGTGAGTGTGGGACGCAAAAAAAGCCCCACCTTTTATTTTCTGTTCAGTGCAGAGAAGCAATAATTCAGCACAAATAGACCAGCATTCTGCTGCTTCCCTGGCCCTGGGACCCTTCCCCAGTAGTACTGGTTTGTGCTTGTTTGCTATTTAAAAGTGATTTTTTTTTTTTCCTCTTCAGTTACCATCTAGTTGGTGGTGGAAAGATCTGTACCATAGTGGAGCTTTTCCAACTCCTATTGTGTATCAGTTCTACTCACTCAGAAGAACTCAGACTGAGCAAAGCTGTGTTCTTCACACTGACACAACCATCAGTCACTGAGGTTCCCAGGCCATGATGAACCAGGGGGTTGTGTAATCCCAGTCGGGCAGCTGATCCCCACGATGTGTCCACTTCCCTGCCACAGAGCTGTGCAGCAGCTGATTTGAGGAAGTACAAAAAACAGAGTGAGTGGGTGTTCTCTCAGCTCCATGAGCCTTCTTGTTGGCTTTCACCATCTGTTGGCCTGGGTACAAACAGAGGAGAGGGGGCAAAAAGCCTAAACAGGACCAGTCATTTGTTGTTTTCTGAGGAAAAAAAATCCAAAACACCCAAGATGTACAATTCAGAATGTGCTCAGTTACAATATATCCTGGTTAGCAAAAAAAAAAAGCCTAATCTAAAAATCAGTGAGAATTTAATGGGGGGGGGGAATAAATTACACCTATAAAATCAAATTACTCTCATGAAGCTTAACAGTCAGTGTGCAACCCTTGCAACTTGCTGTTCAACTCTGCTGTTCAACTATGGTAGGGCCATCACAGGTAGGAACAACATACTGGGAGTTTGGGTAGGTCCATGATGAAATGTCTATTATTAGAAGGGAAGCAGTGGTAAAAATTGTAACTTATCAACACCTACAGCTGCACTGTAGAGGTGCCTGGAGAAGAATGCCATATCCACCAGAAGAAGTGATGGGATGACCCATACAGAGTTAGGTTTGCAGTTAGATTTGACTATCAAGATTATCTTTGCCAACCTAAAGGTTTCTATGATTCTAAAATTTGGTGTATGATTTGGTCACTTGAATTAACTCATCTTTTTACAGCCCAGACATGCTGCAGCAATTTAGGACTCCTTAATTGCGTGCTGATTACCTTCGTGTGCACAAGTAGTTGAGTAAGAGTTGCATTCATCAAATAACCGAGGAGTTACATGTTTGCTTATGGACCAGGAGTTTTTGCTGTGACACTTCTTGCTCACAGATGTATTTATAGAACCCAGCCAAGCAGATGGTTCATTTCCTGACTGTGCTGTTGCTACAGCCAGGGCTGATTTACACAGATATGCACAAGCATCATTAAAATACTACCATAGTGCCTTGTCCCTAGCTTGTGTTTTATAATGCAGCAGGCTGTACCTGTGGCTGTAGCATGGCTACTTGAAGAACATAAGGGTCAGTGCTGATAGGTATCGTAGTGGTTGCCTGTAAGCAGGGACAATGAATCTTTCCCAACCCCATGATAGTGCTTTTTGTGTATTTTTCATTTGCCAAGGTAACTTGGCACTAATTTTGCTGCACAGATATTCTTGGAGCAGGGACACCTTTGCAGATTACCTGTGTGGAAGAAGCAGAGGCTCTAGGCAGGATGGAGGGCTGGTGGGGTAGAACACTGTGTAAGCAGCTGGGCTGGCTTGGTAAGGCACAGCTTAGTCACTTCCTTTGGTAAGTGTGTAGGATGTACCTACCTCCTGTATGGGAGCCCTGCCTGAGCCTCCTAATGTTGGAGCAAAATGCCGAGGTTCCATCTGCTTACTAGGAATGGACGTTCTTGCGGGCTGGGTTTGCTGGTCTGGCCTGGTCATGGTAGGCGTAAGAGTGAACCTGGGCTCTATGCTGTCCGTGAAGACCCCAAGAAAGGGTTAGACCTGCAGTTGGAGATGAAACCAGACGCAGCAAAGCCTGGGGAACAAAGAGTTCTCGGGATGTTCGTATCTCACAGCTGCTCCTGAACCTTCTCCCAACAGTCACTTGGATATAGGTGGAGAACCTCAGGCTACCTTCAGCACATCCCTGCGCTGCTGGGAAGCTGGACTTCGGAGAACATTGCCATCACTTCCTTGCTCTTTTATGGATGTAACACTGTTCTTTGTCATGAGGCTGGAGCTGTCCTCCATCAGCTTGAAAGAAGAATGACCCTGCTTGTCTGACAAGGTGCTGTGGCTTGTCCCTCAGATTCCCCAGCTCGACAAGTCCTTACTCATCCACTTGTTTGGAGGACGGATTTCATGAGACCCCCCTCCAAGCTGCATGAGGATATTTCTTGGCTTATGAAGGCAGGAGAGTAAGAGCTCCAGGTGACAGGGGCTCCCAGGGGTGTGCCTGAGAAGGGCTGCGTGCTCCACTCCTATAGCAGAGCCCAGAGGCACCTGTACAAGACCGAGGCGTGTCGGGAAACCTGATGCCTCACCTCTGCCAATGTGGAGGCGGAGAGAGGAGGGCCAAAAGACATGTCTCTTCACGCTCGCAACAGCTGAAAACAGAGAAGGAAACTCGCTGGAGCCTTTTTTACCAGCTCAGGAGGCCTCACGGTCGCACTCTCACCCCAGACACCCCCCCGTATTCTAGTACTCTGGGGGGGTGGCACTCCCACACCGGTCGGGCGATGAACATCGCAAGGAGAAGAGGCTTTTACAGACAGGAGGTGAACAACACCCTCTGGGAGCTGCCTAGGAGATACACATCCCTCCACCCGCTGGGGTCTGGAGCCTACGGCTCAGTGTGGTGAGTGGGGTCCTGCTTGCACTGCCAGCAGCAGCACGGGGTGAGCTTGGGGTGTTCCCTACTAGGGGGAAAACAAGGAGGTGCTTGTCGACACCTCTCCATTAACAAAGGACATTTGCATGTGTGATGGAGGCGGTTTGTCTCCTGCTCTGGTGCAGGCAGAGGGCTGGAGACTTGGTCACTTGAAGAAAATGTTTCCCGCTGTGGTCACCCCGGGTGGGCAGAGAGGGGACTGAGTAGACACGGCAGCAAGTGGTGTCAGGCAGTTTAGGGTGTCACCTCAGCATTGGGGTTAGGCAGCTTTTGAGCTGCTTTGGTCTTGAGCTTGCATGAAGATTATTGCAGCAACTGCACGAGGGAAGGGAATACCAAGACGTCTGAAAGAAATTTGTAGATGGTAACAGAGGTGGGTACTGGAACAAGGTGTCCTTGCTTCTTAGTCCAAGGTAGCTGATGTTGGGCTGCCTGGATTAAGCAGCTGGACAATACCACTCCCACTCTGATACTGTTTCCAGCTTGAAATCATAAAGTAGATAGATATTACTGTAAACCAGGATCAGTAACAGACTGGGGCTTTCTTCATGACTGATAATAATCCCTAATCTATGAGAGAGCAGCATGAGCTGCAGTTAATTATTCAGCTGGGCAAAGGTGCCTGTAGTGAGAGCAAGCAGAAGTAAGACCTTGCTTGGTTTACACTGGCAGACTTGAGGAGATGGGCGACTCTTTGAAAGGTAGGTTAAATATGAAGCAGTCTGTGATAGTCTCTGAACAGAGCCCTTGTTTCATAACATGCTGAGCTAAAAATAAAAAAGAAAGGTATATCCCTTTTCATAGGAGTTGGGCAAAGTCTATCCTGCCGCTGTCACAGCACTGAAACCCTGGTTCCCAGTTTCTGTCCTTGTCCCCTGGCTTCCAATTTATAGAGGGGTGCCTACTTTGCCGTCCAGGTGCATTTACACTTCTGAGATGCTTAAGTTAGGCCTGCAAAATCAGGGAAAATTAGACTAATTTTTTATATTTGTACAGTGTTCTCAAGTTTTTACCATTAAGGAAAGCAAGAAGGGAAACAAACACAGCACAAAAAAAGGAAGAGAGAAATCTTTTCAAAGTTTCCTTCCCCACCCAAAAAACCCAAACGACAGCAAGACAAATCTTTACTGGTCCCTGTGAAAGTCTCGGCTGCTCGGGAGCTCTCAAGGAGGGAGGGAGGAAAGGGTGTTGAAACAGTCCAGGGGGTCCGTGGTGGTGGTAGTATGGAATGGACCATGCTCAACAGGGAGGGTTTGGTGCCGATTTCTGTACAAAGCAGCGGTGGAAGCATGTGGAGTTAGGATTTGCTGTCCTCTGCTGGGAATTGCTGGGAATCTTTCCTATTGCAGTGTTATTCAGCAGCTGGCTTTTACACCTTCTTGAGCAGCTGAGAAAGAAACTCAGGAGAAACAGACAAGTCTTGTTTCTTCCCTTATTAATTTGCCAAAATCTGTAGTGATTTGGATTCCAGCTGAATGTAATTGTGAAAGAAGCGTCTTCTGACCCCTTCAACACTGGTCCTGTTGATCTCTGCCAGCTGAGGCAAGGATACGGCTCTGCCTGCCCTGTGTCATCCCAGACTGTATCTGTTTATTAAATCCATGCTAGGAAGAACATGGTGGGCTCTCTCAGCTGCGTCAACTGAATTATCTCTTAGCTGTGCTTATAGCAAGGGTGTGACTGTCTGTGCTGCGCAGGCTGAAGCTCCATCACTCCGCTCTCCTGTGTTGAGAAGTGGGGTTAGATGCTCTGTACGTCAGCAGCTGGAAAGGCAGGTAAGAATGTGCACCCTCAGATTAGGAAATCTGCTGTGAATACTGCAGAAGTTGATTGACTGTCTAGTCCGAGTGCCTTCCTCTTATTTCCCTTGCTCCTCAGAAAACTTTACGCAGTGCTGTCTCCTCTGCTGACATCTGCTAAAGTCCTGAAACTGAGACAATTCTTCACTTAGAGGCCTCCTACGATATCCTACAGCATCTTCAGTGCTGAAGCTGCCTTGTGTAGCTGTTCCTGCACTTCCTTTGCTTTTACTGACTGAATGGGGAAATGTGTTTGTGCAAGGCTGGAGGATCCAGCTAAAAGCCATGGGATTGAATATGATGATTTATAGCCCTTCTGTTTCCACAGGAGATAGGATAGGGACTTAAGAAGCTGTGGGAACTGCTCTGGAAATCCACAGCGTGATTTGGCATGGAAGACCCTATTTTCATGTTTGCTTCTTGGGAGGGGTCAAGGAGGGGCTGAGGCACCACCGAGAATCCTGAATTACAGCTGAGGACCTCTGAGGACCTCCCTTCCCACTCAGAACCTGGGGCCTCATTTGCAGTCTGAGCGAAAAGCCTTCAGAAAAAGAGAAACTGTTACAGGATTGTCATGTCCAGCCATAAACAGCAAATGTGACCAGAGGGAATAACGCGTCATGTCTGTGATGATGGCTGTTGTACCATGTTTTAGCTTTATAGAAGACTCTCATTTTCAACCAGACCTACTTTTACACAGGAGCATATGTGTAGCATCAAAGATCCTGAATACAGCAGAATTAATTCCAGCAGCCTGTATTCTTAATGTGTGACATCCACTGTCTCCAGGATACAGTGAAGGCACTGACCTACCTTAAAAGACAAGAGCCTCCAAGCAGATGGCAAAGCAAAAATTGCTTTGTTCCCTTATCTCCTTGCATTAGGGAAGAGGGCAGAGTCAGAACTAATTCTGAACTTCAACCATTTGTGTTTCCCTCTTCTCACAGCTATGTTACCTCCATCTTCTTTCTGCAGGTTATAGGGAATAAAGATGAGCCACTAATATTTGGCTAGGTATCCCACCTAGTCATCCAAAGAGCACAGGCTGTAGTCTGCTGCCCAAAGCCACACAGGGTAACATCTCCTATGCAGAGCTCCACTGCATTTCTCAAAGGGCCTTTCTTTGCTGTTCTTCTGTGAGCACAAGAATTAATTCTCCTCTAGGAGATAACTTTTGGGATTACAAAATTCGTTAGAACATACTGCTGATGTCAGAATTGTCTTTTATTTGTCTGCTGCAGTTCAGCCATAGACAAGAAGACAGGGGAGAAAGTGGCTATCAAGAAGCTCTGTCGCCCATTCCAGTCAGAGATCTTTGCCAAGAGAGCATACAGAGAGCTGATGCTGTTGAAGCACATGCAACATGAGAACGTAAGTAACCATTTCTCTCTGTTCCTGCTGATACAAGGGGTATTTTCTTGCCACCTGGGAGCAAGTCCTTTCAGGTGGCATGTTTATTTTTAGAGAGAGAGAGAGAGATGGATTATTTTAATATAGGGAGAGATACTGACACTTGGCATGTGCAGGCAGTCTTGGGGTTCAAGTGCTACCTCTGCTGTGCCCAGTTGTCACCAGGCTGAAGCAGATGTGTAATGGGTGCTACCATGTATTAGTAAAAGAAAAACATTTATGCAGCATCAGTGAGGAGTCCTTGGATTCTTCAGATGGAGTTCTCTGTTCACCCAGATGCATGTGCCAATGGAGAGCTACTACCTGAGTCTCATGTGCACAGTAAATACTTTCCAGATTTAAATGTGGACTTCTCTCCTCCATCAGGTCATTGGGCTGCTTGATGTCTTTACCTCCACTGCCTCCTACCAGGGGTTCCAGGACTTGTAAGTTTGGAGTTTTTTTGCTCTATCTAGACTCAGCCATTGCCCAAGACACGTGTGTTTTAGCAGCAGGATAACAGATTGGGTTGAGGTGCAAGGGGGTCAGATTAAAAGCCAGACATCCCCAAATAACACAGAGAATCAAAAGCACATGTCAGTTCCCATGGCTAACACACCTAGAATACATAAATATATCACATGTCATGCTCACAGCTGGGAGACCACAGAATGTACAGACCAACCTATGTAACAAGGATGTGTTACGTTCCATGGCTATCACTTGTAGTGTGATCCATGCTGTGTGACTGCTGAGCTAAGAACCTACACTCAAAAGGGGAGAAGTATTGTTTGTTCATCAGGCCCCAGGGCAATTAAACTGAGAATTTTAAAGATCTGGCCTTCTCTTCATCTTGATTCTGGCTATTCTTTTTTTTTCTCCCTCAGTGTTTATGGTCAGGATGGACAAGTCATTTTCCCTTCCCCATTACTGAGGATGAGCAGCATGTGCCTGGATTTGGGGATTTGGCTGATGGCTGGGTATTTAGCAGCCTGCAGGAAAAGCATTTGAAGGTTCTCAGAGCAGTTCCTGCAGGAAGACCGTCAACTAATTAGCAGTCTCAGCAGGCAGATACTGAAGAAAACTAGATGTTGTCTTTTGAGGCAGGGCAGGAGAACATTACAAAGACAAATTTGGGAGCCAACACATTTTTGCTGTATAAGATGTTTCAGTTTCCGGTTGGTGAAAGGCTGTCTGGAACTGAACATCACTTGAGGTCTAAAGTAAACTAATTCAGGATTCTGAAGATCCTTGTTCTTACTGGATGTCAGATATCTGATTTAAGAGGAGGAAAAAGAGCAATTTTCTGAGCAGGTTGAAATCCCGGCTTCACTGCAGGCTGGCTGTGCTAGTTAGCCAGGAACACTGTCACAGCAACTCATTTTAGTTACTGTAAGTTAGCCAAAAAAACCCCTAAGGCTAGCCTGGTCCCCTGCATTTTTCTTCTAGACTCAGGGCCTTGTCTTACTACCTTTTAGCTACCTGGTGATGCCATACATGCGGACAGATTTACAAAAGATCATGGGACATGAATTCAGTGATGAAAAGATCCAGTACCTGGTCTACCAAATGCTGAAAGGTTTGAAGGTAGGTGGGTCTGTCTCCTCGATATGCCACCTCTGGGTTGACCCTAACTAAACTCCCTTCCAACACTGTATAGTAAGATGTGGAGGTGTTATGGCATCACCTAAGAACAGATATTGGCTGTCGAACTGCTCTTGTTCTGGCACACTGGAAGTGACTGCTTGTTTATGTCAGCTGGGTATCAAAGCAATCAGCAGCCACAGACCTTGCAATTGTTTTTCCATGGCAGCAATTGCATTGCTCTTTGACTTGCCAAAACCCTTAGCAAAACTCTACACTGAGCATAAAAGACTGGCAGCAACAGGAGCTTCTGCTGAAGGAATTTCTTCATGACAGAGGCTCTCTGGGGAGAAGATAGGGGGACTGATTTTCTATTTAGTAGAATAAGGAAGTAATATGCTTCTGTAACTGGCTTTGAGAGAGCAGAAAGCAATTGCAGAAAACCCCAGGATGTAGAGACAGTGTCTTAATGCTGCCCTCTAACATCCTTCACCTGGAATCAGAGCAGTGGCTTACAGGCATGAATGAGTTCACCTTAATTAACCTTTCCCCACTTCACAGCTATCTTGAGTTTAAATAAAGGGAGGGAAGAACATGCAGAAGGTTTAATTGGTGTGATAAAAGCCATGCAGTCAGTTTTTGCAGTTTTATGTTTGTGTGCTGAGATTATTTTTTTGAACACCCAAAATAACTAAGTTTTCGTGTCGTCTGCTGTAACCCTGATGCCTTTGATAGTTTGAAGCTATTGTTGTACTTGCTCTAAAGAACTACTGCTTCATCCCTCCTCTTCGGCTCTATGCATCTCCTTTGGACTGGCAATAGCATTGCAAATACTATCAACAGTTCAGGGCAGAGACTCCTTTTCAAACTGCTACCGTGCAGGATGCAGAGTTGTGTTCTCAGAAAGTTCTGGTTTGTAGCTCTCATTTCTCTGCTGGAGAACAGAAAGTCTTGTCTGCTGGTGATCACATTGTGGCTCCTCTTTTTATTGCAGTATATTCATTCAGCTGGCATCATCCACAGGGTAAGTTCATGTTTGCTCTTACTCTGATTTTTGTCTGTTTGAGAAACACAGCATAGTCATAAAGTTAGTAAATTCTTAAACATTGTTTTACTAATAGCATTGTCTGCTCTGGAGTCTCTTTTCCGTCCTACACCCTATATATGTTTGAATTTGCTCATTTGTACAGCATTTTGAGGAAATGCTATATTTTCTGATGAGCTGAGAAGCCTTTTATGATGCTTCTTGAATTGAAACTGTTTCAGAAAAAATAAAACAGTAATCTAAGGCTGTACAGTATAGCAGGCCTGGTATCTTTTTGCTGAATTGATACCTGACTTGGGATGTTTTGGGACCCCATCAAAGGCAAGCAGAGGTTCAGCTGAGCCTTATGTTGATGTGTTGCAACTTGAAGCATCCATATTTTTCTGCTCATCTGTTGTAGGACCTGAAGCCAAGTAACCTGGCTGTGAATGAAGACTGTCAGCTAAAGGTAGGTGGAAAAGCACCACTTTGTAAGAATGTAGCATATCAGGTCATGGAGGAACTGCTCTGCCAGCAAGAACTTGGTACTTTTATGTTTCCTCTTGCCTTCTCAGTTCAAGGCATTTTGTTATTTGGCAACTGCAGGCAGTGGGAAATACTCACTTGCTGATGTAACTTGCTGAATCAAGGTGCAAAACTTCAAATGAACATCCTGTCACTAATTCCTGCGTCATGGCAGTTTGTAATGACTTCCTAGATAAATTCAATACTGCTGAGCAATGCTTGCATTAGGTGAACTATCCCTGAAGGGTAACTGGATTCAACCACAGTTGCCCTTTGGTTCTCATTGACATTATGGTTGTGATTCCAGACAAAGTTATTTTTAATATTGCTCTGAAGTGTTTGCTTGCAGTTTGCTGGTGTGCTGCTGTAGCATGTATTTTCTGTAATGCTATTACAGGGAGTGGCTTTGTTGCCCATAAAGGTTGGGTCAAGCTTGTTCATCTTCAGTATTGAGGGAGACGCCATCCTCTGTCAGCTGCAAGGTGTTCCTATAGGAAAGAGTGAGTTGTAGTGGCCTGGGGGCATGCCTTCGCCACTGGGTCATAGACCAACTCAAATAAAGCACAAACTTGAAACTTAAGCTTCAAGAAAGAAAGTGACCTTCCAGGTAGCACGAAGCCCTGATCCTTTCAGCAGAGTCTTCTCACAACAACTGGTTTTGCAACTGGCTTGCAATTTACAGTGGAATCAAGACAAACCTGTTAATTCTTTGAACTGTCCTGTGGTTGGCTGTGGTGTAGTTGGAGCTTTGTTATTATCTGATTGGATCTGCTTAATTTCCTCTTAGAATTGGAGTCTTACTTGCCCATAGGATTTCTTTTTTCTTTCCTGCCCTTCCTTCTTCGTCTTCCTTTGCAACTGCAGATTTTGGATTTTGGCTTGGCCAGACATGCTGATGCTGAAATGACTGGCTATGTGGTTACACGATGGTACAGAGCCCCAGAAGTCATCCTGAACTGGATGCATTACAACCAGACAGGTGAGCAGCCTTGCTTCTGCAGCGTGACTATCTGATGACGAGTCTGGGGATCCTGCTGGGTCAAACCTCACATAATCGTCCAGTTGTTTTTCTTCTTTATCATCAGTGTTCCTGGGAGTGGAGCAGATCCCAAAGGTGTTGCACAACTCCCAAAGCTAGTGCTTGCAGGAAATGATGAAAGCAGAGATTTTGGCAGCATAGAAACAACAGAGGAGAATGGGAGTGACATTTAAATCAGTCCCTGCTGCAAGCAACAACAAAAGCAACAGCCTCAGCAATCATTGCTGCCTTTTCATTGGTCTTTTTTTCTTTTTTTTTTTTTTTTTCCCCCTCTTCCCTCACCCCCCTCTTTTTTCTCTCTGAACAGTGGATATCTGGTCTATTGGCTGTATCATGGCAGAAATGCTGACTGGGAAAACTCTGTTTAAAGGAAAAGACTGTATCCTTTCAAGCTGAACCTTTTCTTTGAGGGGAGTAATAATTCTTGGTATGTGCAAAAGGGCTTTTTAATGAATGAGGCTACTGAGAAAAGTTGGTGTCAGTCTGGTTTACTGGGAGGTAATCACAGGGACCAGTCTTTTTGGTGAGGAAAGCAGAAGGTAAGAGGGGACCTTAGAAATACACCTCTGTGCTGGCCATGTGTGTCCTGCCTTGTGGTTAGAGCTTTACCAGTTCAACCTTGCATGGCCATAGTTCCATCCCCAAACTGTTGCATATCCGCCCAAGACCATGGACATGTGTCCTGGCATAGCTGTACCAGAAAAATTATCTGTTGATGAAAATGGCATGCCAGGAAAAAAAGCCTTGGAGCTCTTTTTGCCAATCTAATGAACTTGTGTGACTCTAATGGGTTTGTATCATAACAAACTGAGCTGAGCTGTGGGAGGGTGTGCAGGGTTCACTCCTCAATGGGCGATCTTTAACACAGCTTGCCAGACCTCGATCAACTGACTCAGATCCTGAAAGTAACGGGGCATCCAGGAGAAGACTTCTTGGAGAAGTTGGAGGATAAAGCGGTAAAAAAGTTCACTATGGATTTAGGTCCTGCTGGCAGAGATGTGGTGGGGAAGAGGTTAACATGTCTGTGTTTGAGATGGGAGAGGTGCTGCCTCTTCAGCAGCAGTGAGGAAGTGCAACAGCAGCCTTTTCCCCTTAGCAAGGAAGACGTTTCTCTGCTAGTGGCACATCTGATGGACTTGGTGTGGATTGCAGGAACTCCCATGTGAGGTGCCTGATGCCCTAGCAAACCACCAAGCTTCTCTGTGCTCTCTAGCTTGGCTCTTAAAACAGAAGTATTTCTGTATCTCAACTGATAAAAATACTTCCTTGTAAACTGCTCACTGAAATGTGACATCTGGGATGATTTGCTGTTCTCTCCATTTGCCTTTGCTCACTGGGGCCATGAGGTCTGAAAGCTGTATTTCACATCCCTTCACACTTGTCCACGTGCAGTAATTGTACTTTCCTGGCTCTTTCAGGCTAAGAGTTATATCAAGTCCCTTCCTAAAATCCCCAAGAAGGATTTGTCAGTGCTTTTCCCTAAAGCAAATCCTCAGGGTAAGTCATCTCCAGCATTTCTCATGAGTTTTCACAGTTGGAAAAGAGGAAAGCTGACGACCACAGATTCAACTCTATTTCTCCTTTTTCGTATAATTCTTATAATTTCTCCCTTGCAGGTTATGCCCCTGCCTCTCCCAGGGCAAATATGTATCAATTAAAAACAAAATGATTCTTTATTACAATAGTGATGTTTTACCGTTCTTGGCCATTTACTACTTTTTTTTAAATTTTAAAATTACAGTCTGTAACATACAATATTTATGGAAGAGATAAACTTCTGACTTTCATCTTAACAAACCAGAAGAAAGCAGATGCTGGAAATAACAGGATGTCCTGGTTCTGGGTTGCAAATTAAGGATTAGGACAGTTGCATATATCAGTTACAAATGGTATGAAAGGGATGAATTTTCGCTGAGATTAGCTTCCTGAAGTTGTTCCTATTGTAGCCAAGCAGGTGCCAATATGATCAGTAGCACTTAGATAAACAAACCAGCTTTTTTTGTTCATTATTAATTCCCAGCCTAACATCTAAGACACCATGGGCTTTATTAAAGTGCTACAAGACCCTCACAGTCCACTCCAGTATTTTTTTTTTCTTAGTACAGTGTAGATCCTGTTTGTTGAATACCTGGATCTAGTGATCCTTAACAGGCAGCCAATGTTAATTTATAATTTTCAGAGTCAAAACTGATTTCTTACAAAAGCTCTCTTCCCAAGTAGCTTAGAGATGAAAGCAAACAAAGCTGTTCTAAAAACTGAAAGAAGGAAAACATTAAAATGTTAAAACCAAGTGGGAATGGGGCTGACAGATTAGATGGTGAGTTTCCTGCCCTCCTGTTTACCATGGATGTACAGATTTCTATACAGATTACTCATGTTAAGACTACCTTGAGATGCAGGACTCTGAGTGAAAGCAAATTACAAAAACTGAAAAATATCTTGAGGTTACTGGCTTGCTCTTCATCCTTCTGCAGCCCCACCTGTGCAGCCCCAAAGCTTATTCAAGACTAATTTGTTATTTCTGCACAATTTAAGTTCTGTTAGTAAGAGCTCCCTGAGGCTGCTGTTGGGCAGACTTTGCAACTCCACTACCAGGAGTTCTCACTGCCTTGACCGGGTTGAGGAATCTCTTTCATTTTCAGGTCTGGAGATGCTGCACTGGAAATACTAGTCCCATCAGCTTGCAGGGTTCATGCACACAATTCCTATTCTCCACAGCATCTTGCTTAGCCCTGTTCCCATCTTCTCCTACAGCTGTGGACCTGCTTGACAAGATGTTGCAGCTTGATGTGGAAAAGCGCCTTACAGCCACAGAGGCACTGGCTCACCCCTTTTTCGACCAGTTCCGAGATATCGAGGAGGAGACAGAAGCACAACAGTCCTATGATGATTCTCTGGAACATGAAAAGCTTTCAATAGATGAGTGGAAAAGTAAGAAGTTTATTTTCTTTGAAGCTCCTGCCTAGCATGGGACTTTCCCACCCCTCTCTCTTTCCTGTGCACATGCTGAGTAAGGCTGTGATTGCCTGCTGATGCCTCAATGGTAGTGCACATCTCTTACCTTGCTCTTGCTTTTCTGCACTCAGCAAAGATCTCTCCAGCTCTTCAGGTAGACTTTTTTTGCCTCTCTCCTTTGTCTCTTCCAGCTCATACCTGTCATGGAATACCTCTTTTCCGCACGTATAACATTCAAGCTTTCATTTGTGTCCTCTAAAATCACACATTCATGGTTATTTTGTTATGTTTTTCAAGAGCTTATTTACAAGGAGATCTTGTCCTTCAGTCCCATTGCACGGAACGATTCCAAGAAGCAAAGTGGGATGTCATTATAGTGACTGATGCAGCTGTGGCTGGGATTCACTTCTCGATGACAGATGGGATTTATTCCGCACTGCCTTGCTGGTGGCCATCGTTTGGCCTGTGGGACTTCTCTGTGTGCCAACACAAGGATGGCAGTATGCTGTGGGTATTGAACTACGTTCTACCAAAAGGGAAGCACTCCAGAGAGTTTTCAACATAAAAGATAAATATATTCTTGTTGAAACTTTAAGTGGGAGAATTTTACCTGGTGTGTTTCATTTTTGGTTTTTTTTACCCCTGTATTTGTCCACTTGAGAGAGAAGGGGTTTCATTCTTTCTCATTAGTCTTTTCAAGCACAAGGTTTAGTACATTAATTATGGATAAGGTAAAGAAAAAGGTAAAATTGACTGGGAAGTGAGCCCCAAGCAAAATGATCAGAAAGAGTGACATTCAGCATAACAAAACTTTATCCAATCTGACTGTGTCCTCCTTCCCTGAGCAGTTAAATAGCATCCAGCATAGCAAGGCTGCTGGGATAATGTCAGCTCCAGGCCACCATGGAAATGCAGCTGATCATGGGATCAGTCTGTGTTCAGAGCAGCTCCAAACTCATGCTATACACATAACTCTGCTCAGGATCTCCCCTTTCCCCTTCCTCCTCCCCCCCACCTCCACTTATTTCATTCCCTGGGTTTTGATTAGTGCTGTCTTCTCACTGCTAGTTGCAAGCACAACCTGGGAATTCAAAGCTCCTTCCCATACTGATAGACTGGGTATCCCAAGGAGCTGTACAACTTAGTTTGAATATGAGTCTGCAGGAAGTTTTCCAGCCTATGCTGAAACTGGTGTATCTGCAAGTCCATGGCTTGTTGATAGAGTCATTAGATAGTTCAGTGCTAGGCAGGAACATCTGCTGGTTGTGATAACCCCTTTGGACTGCAACACCTTCTTCCCTATGATGATTGGTCAAGTTCAGCCAGTCATTCCAAAGTCCATCCCAAGGGATTTGTACCTAGAGACAAGTGTCTTCTCTGTATCAGAGCACAGAGCACATAGTCCCCAGGGCTAGAGAAAAGTATTTGTTGAGAGGGCATGTGAACTCAGTAATACATGCAGTGTTTCTCACATCTCCCCCTCTTCTGTAGCCACTGAGTTATTTTGGTTTGGTTCTGCAACGTTGCTTTCAGTACTCTCTAATTTTCTTAAGTAATGTTTGGTTTTGCTGTACAGACCTCAAGGAAGGTAAAACTGCAACATTACCAGAATTTTCTGATCTCTCTTCGCTGGGAACAGGACACAGTGTCGTTGTGTTTCTTGGCAGTCTCTCTGTTGCAGCTCATGCCATGCAGCATTAGGGATAACCCTTCAGTGCCTGCAGCTTTTTGATAGGACAGTATTGATGTTATCCTGCTGTAGCTGCACAGATGGTCCATGCTGATGAGATGTGGTTTCTCTTGCCTCATATCTTTCTGGATCATGTACAAGCCCTTTGCCTCCCTCTTGCCAAGTGTGAGATGACCTGCATTTTCCTTGAATGGCCAAAAGGGAGAAGTTCTAGCTGCATCTGTCAAACAGCAGTTGGAATATTGTCCTTTTGATCCTGGCATCTGACTTGCCTGCCGTGTGCCCTGCATAATCTTGAACAGAAATTGGGGAGAAGGTCTCTGCAGCTGCCATTAATACCTTGGAAAGCTGCAGATGTTTCAAGCTACCTCTGCCATGGTAAAATGAGGCTTGGTGGTTTCAGAGGAGGGTCATTGCCCAGGTGAGTGTTTGTGAATGCACGGTGAGATGTTTCAGGATTGTGGGTGAGGCAGGCTGACCTCCTGACTATATGCAGCTCTGGACATAGAGAGGCAGGGAAGACTGTTAAAAGCTCATTCTTGTTAAGAAATTTGAGTAAATCTATGGAGATCTTCAGAGTACAGAGCTTTCTTTCAGAAAGTCATCTGTTAAGGCAAAGAACCCATTCAGACAGAACTCACAAACCACTGTAAATGGGAATTCAGGGTGTAACTTCTTAATCATCTTGCCCTTCTTCAAAAGGGAATAAGTAGACCTGAAGAGTGTTCTGGCTCTCTGTAATGATGGTTGAGAGAGAAAACATCTTCATCAGTCTTTCTGCTGAGTATACATCCAGAAAATAATTTGTGTTTCAGGGACTGGGTTTCTGGGTTTCTCCAACACTTTTCTCTTTTGAAAGCTTACACTGAATGCTTTGAAATTTCAAGAGCAATCTCAACAGCTGGTGTGTGAGCTCCATGCTCTGTTTCATTCATTCACCTACCAACCCCATACAGTGACAGCTCACTGTCCAAGAGCCACATACTTCTTCTGCAATACCTACTATCCTGACAAATGCAGGGAGCTGGTGCTCTGCAAGCTCTGGAACCCTGTAAGTGTATGTGTATTTGGTTTTTGTGGTATGTACCAGCCAGGAACTCAAAATAGAGAGCAGGAAATGTCGCAGGTCAGCAGTGGAAAGACAATGTCTATCTGTGAAGACAAATGGTTCCACTGCTTATGTGGCATCGGATGACGTGTTTCAATGAAGAGAATGAGCTACTAGAAGGGGGTGAGGGGGGAAATAATATTGACATTTCATGAAAAGAGCTTGAAAAACACAGAGTCAGTGACAGGCCAAGATTGAAATACTTCAAAATCAGCACAAGAAACGAGAGAGTGTGTGTGACCTTGACAGACACTGTTAATCAAAGACGGAATTGTCTTATGTGGAGGTGCAGGTGGTGCCTGTTGATGACCCACACCAACACACAACGGACACATTGCTTTCATTATGTTTTTTTTTTTTTTGCTTACATAGCTTGCATACTTAAAAATACAAAATCAAGTGATAAAAATCACTCAGCCCTAAAGTGATCCAAAATTCCATAAATTAGGCCAACCACAAATATGTTTGCTGTTTATATTAAGGATATATGATAAAAATTTATGTGGATAGAATTTTTGTGCCTGTCTCACACAACATACCAATGTTTAACTTGAAATACTACTTACTTGCTATTCTTACATTCATTTCTGTGTTCTAAGCATTTTTTTTTTAATTTGGAAAGTGAAGCCTTCATGAACAATCTTTCTCTGTAAGGTTTTTTTGGGGTTTTTTTTTGACAGCTAATTAGGTCTGTGAAGTTGGAAGTTTATGGGACCTATTTATTAGGTACTTGCACATGTAAGTGGGAAAGAAAAAGCAGATGAAGCAATGATTATTTTATTTTCTTAAGAGACACTGCAAAATTACCAGGATTTTTTAAGAAAGACAATAGTTGCTGTGTTTTGGATACCACCTAGAAACCTTTCGGTGCACAGTTTTGAAAATTTCTCCAGCCACTCAGAAAACTGTGCTTATTTTATCCTGTAGGAAAAAGAAAAATAATATGTTTTCATATTTAACATTTTCACATTCTAGATAGCAGACTAAACAAATAATTTTCATGTTTTTATTTATGGGATAATGGGAAAGAAGAAGAACATAGATTAATATAAATACATCTGAGAACTCTAGTGAGGTACTGTACAAAGGATGTTAATACCTTTTCATATTCCCATGTCTCACTGTTGCCTGAGCAACCAGGGAAAGCATTCCTAATCCTCTGCATTTTCCTGTTTCCTGGGTCAGCAGAGCGTTGGCTGGAAACGTGATTATGGCTATTTTTCTTTTCGCAACTAAGAGAAACAAGACATGAAGGATTGAATGAAGATCACAATAGCCAGTACTAATTTGTTTTTCCCCCAAACAGATGAACGCTCACTGTACTAATTGCACTTATCACAGAATCATTCGGGTTGGAAAAGACCAGTAAGATCATTAAGTCCAACTGTACACTGTGAAAATGCTGGAGTTTCCAGGCAAATGTGTTTTACAGAACGTTTCACCTGATTTCTCTCTACAAGGCCATTTTCTAAGCATGAGTTTATACAGCTTTTAGTATGATATTCAGCTGGTGCTGGTTCAGAGCTGATTCAGTCAGCTCTTTGGCTGACTAATAACTCCTTTTTTGCTGGATTGAACTCCATTAAATAATACTGAAGAGTTAGTATATCTTCAATGCTCATTGATTTTCTGTTACATGAAAGTCAGTTAACCTTTTTCCGCTAAACTTGGCTGGAAAATAAAAATTCTCCTACCATAAACCATGATTTCAGATCTGTCTTGAGAACACTTCAACTGAAAAAAAAAGTCTTAAAACTATAGGATGTTGAGGGGAAAAAAAAAAGACCACCACTGAGGAAATAGTGCTGGGTGTCACCCTTCTGATGTTAGCGAGGCTGAGAGGGTTATATACACTCCATGCAAAACAAGGGTCTTAGGAAGTACAGTTGAGCACTTGCAAATCCAGCTGAAATAAATGGCAGCTGAGGATTGTCACTTTTGAGATATCAGGCTTTTTTAACTTTTAATACACAGGGGTCTTTTTTAGCAATAGCGCAGACCAACCAGCCAAAGAGGGATACAAACACTACTCAGTTTTGAGGCTTAAGGAATCAACAAAGAAAAAAATATCAGTTCTCAATTCTAAATGATAATTCTCTTCCCTTTTTGTTTTGTATAGTTGAATAAAGATGGAGAAAATAATAGTATGAATGAAGGTGCTCAACTCTGAGGTGTCTTGGCTGCTGCTTTCATTTGAAGCAACATCACTGGTTTTGCACTTGTACCCTTTAAAAACTGTGAGAGCAAAGAAATTGAATTAACTTGCCTCTGGGAGTTGAGAGAAGTTCAGAATGTTTTTTTCAAGTAACACATTAGTTCCACAGCTTTGATATAAAACTAAACGATGGATAACTTGTTTTGATGTTGTAACACATGGTCCCCAGTCATCAGAGATGTCTGGACATCTCTGTGCATGAGTCATTCCACTGAACTTAATATGGAACCTAATGTGATTATAATAAGCTAACTCCAGTTAAAAAATCTAAGAGTATAAAGTTTCAAAACTGGGGTAAAAATGAAAGTTTGCAAAAGCTCATTGTAGTTAAAAAACACACTGAAAGTGCTAAAAAAACCCCCACCAAACAAGTATAACCCACTGTTAAACTTCTCACATAAAGAAGGAAAATGATAGAATCTTAGAAGGGCCTGGGTTGGAAGAGACCTTAAAGAACAACTTGTTCCAACCCCCCTGCCACAGACAGGGACACCTTCCACTAGACCAGGATACTCAGAGCTACATCCAACCTGAGCCGAACACTTCCAGGGATGGGGCAGCCACAGTGACTTTAGGCAACCTGTGCCAGGGCCTCATTACCCTCACAGGGAAAAATTTATTTCCTAATACCTAATCTAAACTTACTCTCTTTTAGCTTGAAGCCATTTGCCCTTGTCCTATAAAAAGTCTCCACCTTTCTCATTGGTTCCATTCAGGTACTAGAAGGCCACAATTAGGTCACCTGAAGCTTCTCTTTTCCAGGCTGAATATACCCAGTTCTCTCAGCCTTTGAAGTTGCTCATCAGTTATTGAAATGATTTTATTTATTGTTTAACTAGGATGCAAATGCATGTATAGACTGTGGTTTAGATTTTTTTAATCCTTCATGGCTAGGATTGTACTGTTGCATAACTGTTCTTTTGGGGTTGAGATCCTCTGTAAATCAGCGAGAGTATTGGGACTTTATTTCCAAATCTTTGATATGTTATTTTTCATGCAGGACAAGAACGGATTATAATTTATTTTTAAGTTCTGATACATGAATAGTAGATTTGTAAAAAAGCATACACTTTATATATACAGTATATACTTAAAAGGAGACATGTAAGATTGCTCAGCAGTAAGGACCATGTTTTCCCATGCTTTTAAGCTTCAACAAGCTCTGGTCCAACCCGAGACTTTGCAAAACAGACTTGTCATAGACGACTGGCTGCTCTCAGATTCTACAGTTAACATACGTTAAGAGACAAAAGTCGGACTGTACATGAGGGAAAACAGCATTCATTTTTTCCTTCTAAAACAGTTAATTCTATAAATTCAGATGGTAATATTATGCAATACTCTGCACAGAGCGGGAGGTGGAGCATGTCTATACGTATGTCTAAGTATGTGGTACACTCTATAAAAAGTGTAGGAGCCTCTGCAGTTCTTATCTCACCACATAGCAGCAAATATAACTTCAGGCTTGTTCATTCCTCTCCGTCCCTCTCTCTGTCCTTGTACCCGCTCACACCTCTGCAATGTTAGGACCTTAAGCGTTGGTCTAGAAAATAAATACAGGCTCTTGCTATTTACATTGTTTGTTTGATGTTGCTTGTTTAGGCCAAGAGTGGCAGAAACAAAACCACACGTTCTTTGGCACCTGGCAATGCTCCAGGACGTTTTGTGGGATCCCATGCCTTCTGCAAAAAACTGGGTGCATGCTGAAGACGCTCCAATGAGCCTGGGACAAAAATCCCATCTCCCGCGGCCTGCGGGCTACCGGCTGCAAGACACCGCCTAAGATCATACCCTAGTTCTCAGACAAACCCCAACCGCGACTGCGGAGAGGGCGGGAGGCGAGGAGGGGGGGCAGTGCTCTCCGGCCCCCTGGAGCCAGAGGCGGGTGCCGGGAGGCCGCGGTTCCCCGGTGCTCTCTGCTCCGTGAGGCGCTGAGGGGGAAAGGGGCGGGAGCGGACCTTTCCTAAGCCATAAGGCCACCGGGTACGGACGCCCCCCCACCACCACAACCTTCCCGTCATCGCAAGCCCCCGGGGGCCTCCCGTTCCGTGCGGCCCGACTGTGGGAAGGGACCGGGGAGGGGCGGGCGGTGCCTGCCCGCGAGGGAAGCGGAGCGCGGAGCCCCCTCCCCTGCCTGGCTGCTGGCTGCCGCCTTTCCCCACCGCTCGGCCGGCCCGCGCTGCCACCGCCACC
>VZRE01003185.1:2061-47753 GCA_013396775.1 Cephalopterus ornatus | reverse complement strand
CGGTAGCCGGAGCGGACGGAGCCGACATCTTGTGCCCTCCCCTCCCGCCGCCAGCTGGGTGAGCCCGTCCGCCCCAGGGGGGAGGGGACGGGGAGGCGGAAAGGATTAAAAAACAAAAAAAGATAAAAGAAAAAAGAAAGAAAAAAAGAAAAACAAAAAAAATTTCCTCAAAGGAGGCGGCGGCAACGGTCGAGACGCCGCGCCGGCGGCGCACTGAGCCGGCCAGGTAAAGCGCTGCGTGGGAGACCGCGACACCCTTCCTTCAGGGGGTCTCTCCTCCCTCACACCCCCGCGCCAGGGACGCGGGAAGGTGACCGGGCGGGCGGGAAAGAGCTGGGGGCGCACGGTGCGCCGCAGCCCGCGGGCCCTTCCTGCGTGCCCGCTCTGCCCCCGCCCGGAGGGAGCGGCCCGCGGACCCTCGCGGAGGAGGGGGCGGCGGTGGCGAGCGCCTAGGGACGGGGAACCGACAGCGCTGTGTCAGCCGGCCCCCCCCCCTTGTCGCCATCTTGGCCCCCCCTTCTTCACGGCGTCGCGGGGACCACTGCCCACTTTCTCCTACGCTATTGGCTCAGGCGGGGCCAAACGCACCCCCTTTTAGTCCCGCAAAGTCTTGCGTTGCTATTGGTTTTGAAGCTGGGATGTACGGCGAGGACAGCCAATCGCCTTCCAGCCCTGCGCGCTGTCTCTCGCTCTCCTGCGCCTGGCTCCTCTCTTCGGAGACTGTTCTAGCTCCTTGGGGATCGGCAGTCCAGCCTGCGTATGGCCCGGTGTGGGCACCGGCGGTGGTCGTCGCACGCACCCGCCACGCCTTTTCCTCTCCCGGAGTCGGTTTCATTTTTGTCCGAGTCCCTGCTGTGCCTTGACCCAGATCGCGGGCTGCTACTGGAGTTCCTTGCAGGAATCCCGTGTCCCTCGCTGCACAGGATAGCTCCTGACAGGAGCTCCCATCGGCACCTGACAGCTCATGGCACGTCATAGTTCCCTCAGCTGCTGCTGAGGCCAGACACAGCTCATGGCATATCACAGTTCCCTCGGAGCACTGCTGCTGAGGTCAGACACAGCTCATGGCACACACCATCTGAGCCCAGACGTTACCTTAAACCCACAGCCTGTCTTGCAACCCTCTCCACTCTGGAAGGAGGTCCTCTCTTGCAGCCTGGTGCGTCTCCTGTCAGCTTGATTTGGTTACAGGAATACCAGGGGATCGATAAGATCTTCATATGTGCCAGGGCAGGCAGTTCTCTGTGACATCTGTTGAGCACTGACACACTTTCTTGTAGGTATCAATGCAGGTGTCAGGAGTATAAACTCTTGGCAGATGTGTGAAGGCGATATGAGACTGTGGTAAGTGCGGACACAGCAGGAACGTGGAGGGGCGTTGTCGAGGGCGGCAGGAGTTTAAAACAGCACTGTGGTTGGCAAAAGGTGGAAAAGGGGCTGCAACGGTTGTTTCTTTTCTCTGGCATTCATTGTTTTGTTTTGCAGATGTGTTTATTACGTAGCTCCATGGGTGTCTGTTCCCCATTGCACAGGAGTGGGTTTTAAATCCCAGCAAACAGCCACAAGTGGCAGAGCTGGGTGGCTGGTGGTGCAGGAGAGCAACGCTGAGAAACGTCTCCAGACCTCGTATTTGACTTGATGTCCCAAAGAGATGCAGTCTTTGGTGACAACAAACCCCAAACTGTTTAGGACTGTATGAGCTGTAGCCACTGCCAGTAGTCATGGTGTGCCAGAGTCCAGTGAGAGCCACATTGCTCACATCTGCTGCTGCTCACTAAGGTCCAGGTGGCCTTCTTGCTGCAAGTCACTGAAGTTCTTAATTGTTGAGGGATCCAGTTCTTAGCTGGGATCACCAAGCCATGCTGGAAAGGGCCAGGAAGCTCCCCCGCTGCCTTGAGTTCCAGTCTTGGCATCCTCTGCATGTTAACAAAGAAACCTGGTGCTATAAAGTAAATCCTTCGTTGTTCCGTGTGGGAAGGCTAGAAGGAAGGACTTCAGCAGGCCTTCTGCAATGTGAGATGGTGCCTCTGACTCTTGGAAATGGCCGACACAGAATTGCATGGGTGTAAATCACAGCAACATTTAGCCTTTCCTTTAGAGGACTCATTTGTGTCAGATATTCCAGGCTGTGTGTATAATAGGGGCCTGTGTTGTGGTGGTGTTTGATACATGTTGATCTCTTCAGTTTTTTTCGGTGGAGCTTTTTACCCCTTTGTAGTAAATTTAAGTATCCTGGCAATAGGCTTGGTTGCCTTTTGCAGCCCTCCCAGGCATCTCTTGCCTACAGGTGTAAAAGCTGCTGCTCAGGAGAATTGAACCACTCCTGAATGAACTCCTGGGGTGGAGTTAAGTTCATTCCCAGCGGCTTTATGTGTTGTAGCCATCTTGTTTGCTCAGTTGTACTCTCTAGGAACTTCACACCCTGCTCCTGGCGCAATATCCAGCGGAAATGGGTGATGGGAGGGTTTTGGAAAGCTTTGAGCACACTATGGCAATAGCAAGAGCATGACTGTTTGAACTTTCTGCGTTCACATCAGCAACCTTTGTCCGTGGTAGGACGTAATCAGCGTGGGCTGAAATAGCATATAACCCCCATCAGTGTCAAGTATCTTTAGCATTTCAGTGTGCATGGGTGCTGTTTACAGAGGAATTCTTTTATATATGTAGCTGGGAGGTGTTTTCAAGTGTGCCAGGGAGATCAAAACATGGCTAGGTTGTTGCTTAGAAATTTCTGTTTTTGTAGACAAGGTCATAGTGTTCAGCTCAGTGTATCTGAGTTCATTTCATTGCTGCTTTCAAAGTTTTTTTGAAAGTGGGTAGCTGTGTCTCTCCTGATATCCAGGTGCATGTCTTATCTGAGTTACTCATCTCTTGCTGGCAGCAATTTCCATGCCATTTTAGATGCTTCTTCATAGTGCTAAGTAATTGTGTATTTTACAAATGGGTTGTTTTATGGCAGTTGGTGGAAAGTTCACTTTGAGTAATTTTCCTAGAAATACATTGATTTTTTCACTAAAGGAGTTTTTCCCATCAACAGATAAAATAGCCCTTCCTTCAGGAGCTTGTTTCACTAAAATTTGCTTGTCCCTCAGCAAGTGGCTAATACCTTATTTTTCCTGAAGAAAATATTAATTATGGGTGCAGTCAGCTCATAATAATTACTTCATGGTCTAATATATTTTTGCCCATATATCTTTTTGCCTCCAATATCTTCTTACCTGCCTGAATTGGAAGAGACCTGTTTGCCAGCAGGATTTTCTGGTTTTGTGTTTTTTTTTTTTTCATTTGATGATCAAGTTGTCTCTATGCCATTATTTTAAAATTGTTTTTTCCTACTCACTGAAGCCATTGGAGCTCAGCTAGGGCAAGTGCAGTTGTGTGTCTGCAGACTGTGGATCAAGTGACTAATTAAAGTTTTAAGGCAAACATCCCAAAATTTGTGGTACCTATATTTGCAGGTAGAAATTGTCATCTCATATTTTACACCTGAAATAAAATTGTATTTACAGGTTCCATCATTATGGGTGTGCTTACTGAAACTGGCACCTTGCAGCTTATTTCTATGGATTCAAGGAAGAGTCTGAAAACCTATCCCAGAGACTGTTTCTTAACACACGTGCTTTTCTTTGTCTACTTTCTGACTTCCTTCAGACTCAGCTCATTTCTTCCCATAATTCGTGTTCCCATTGTTGACCCTCCCTTCTTGTTTGCGTTACTCACTTGGCTTTCTCTCTGCTTTCCCTCTATGCTAGCTCCCTTCTTTGCCCTCAGGTCACTGAGCTCTGCCATGTTTGCATCCTGCCCTAGATCATCTCGCCACCTTAAAGCTTCTCCTCTGCTCCCCTTTGACAGGCACCTCCTTAATGTCAGGAACCAACTCTCAACTAATTATCTAGGTTGCTGATTAGCAGTTTGTGAGGACAGAGATAGCCTGGGCTTTTTGTTAAGGCTCTGAGCAAATACCATTGCATGGTTCCTGATGTGGTCTAGAAGCTGCCTTGCTGCTTTCCTGCTTGTACCCCTGTGGATTTTCCATGCAGAACCGGCTCAAGTGCATGAATGTGAATTATGACTCTAGAGGGGCTAACGCTGAGCCAGAACTGCTAAGTCCATTTGGATCCATGCTGCTTGTTCCCATGCTCGTTCCCCTTCGCTTCCTCCTTGATCCCACTGAAGAGCAGAAGGGACACACATCTGGTATCTGATATTTTGCTTTGTTCATCCTCTGGTTCTGTTTGTGACCCATTTGCATGTTGGGAAGGACACAGCCTGTTCAGCATGCACTATCTGGAGGGTGGTGTAAGGAACAGCTACATCTGAGAGAGAAAGAAAAGCAAAGCTGGAGGATAATTTTTTGTTATAGAACTTTTTGCATCTGCAGTGTTGGAACAGAAGAATTGGTGGTTGCAACCCTTAGGTGTGAAACTTGGAGGAGCTCCCTCCTGGACTGAAGGAGAACTGCTAGTTTTCTCATCTGGAGCTCAGTGACAAAAAAAAATAATTAAAAAATGGGGAACTGCTTTCATAAGACCTGAACAGTGCATTCCTTTTGAACTAGAAAACATCCAGCACATTTTGTGTGCTATTGGGGATATAAAAGAAAAGTCACAGGCAAAAGAACAGAGAAGAACTCATTGGCTTGTGTGAGCTTAGTGTGTGAATAGTAGATGTGATAAGTAGTATTTGAATTTCAGAGGATCTGAATGTTTTGCTGATTTGAATGCACAGCAGACTGTATACTGTGCTGTAAAATTATTTTAAGCTCTTCTCGCTGGTGGTATGGTGGTACATATATCTCCTGAGTTGCAAATAGAGAAAGTTGGAGGATGCTGTGCATTGCTCTGATACGCAGTGCAAGACATGGTTGATATATCAATTACCTGCTTGTATCTAAGCAGGTGTAAAGACTCAGCAAGCCTGAAACTGCTGAAGTCTCTAGTGGAAATTTGCTCTATTGCAATGTTGAGTGATTATTTTCAATCTGCACTGTTTTTTGCTTATCTCCTTGTCTTACGCTGTCCTCTGTCCTGTTTTGTTACAGGGTCTCTGGACCACAGTGATGAGGAAACCTCGAAGGAGGTCCCGACAAAACTTGGAGGGGAGGCGTTCTCCCTTGCCCTACAGCCTCAAGTGCTCCCCGACTCGGGAGACGCTGACGTATGCTCAGGCCCAGCGGATTGTGGAGGTCGATATCGATGGGCGGCTTCATCGCATCAGCATCTACGATCCCTTAAAACTCATCACAGAGGATGAGTTGACTGCCCAGGACATTACTGAGTGCAACAGCAACAAGGAAAACAGTGAGCAGCCCCTTTTGCCTTCCAAATCTAAGAAAACGCTTTCTAAAGTCAAGAAGAAGGAGTCCTGCTCCAAACATGTGCCAGGGACATCTTTACACTTACCCCAGCCCAACTTCCGTGTTGTGGACTCTTTCAGCCAGCCAGATGCCCCTCCTCTTCCTGCTGCCTACTACCGGTACATGGAAAAGCCTCCTGAAGACCTCGATGTAGAAGTGGAGTATGACATGGATGAGGAGGATCTGGCATGGCTGGAAATGGTCAATGAGAAGAGAAGGGCTGATGGTTATGGAACAGTTTCTGCTGACACTTTTGAGCTGCTGGTGGATAGATTGGAAAAGGAGTCGTACCTTGAGAGCCGGAACAACGGGCCGCAGCAGTCCCTCATTGATGAGGATGCCTTCTGCTGTGTCTGCATGGATGATGAGTGTCACAACAGTAATGTCATTCTGTTCTGTGATATCTGCAATCTGGCCGTGCACCAGGAGTGTTACGGTGTGCCCTATATCCCTGAGGGGCAGTGGCTTTGCCGCTGCTGTTTACAGTCCCCTTCTCGCGCTGTGGATTGTGTCCTTTGCCCGAACAAAGGGGGAGCCTTCAAGCAGACTAGTGATGGCCGCTGGGCTCACGTGGTTTGTGCCATCTGGATCCCAGAGGTCTGCTTTGCAAACACTGTTTTCCTGGAGCCCATTGAAGGGATCGATAACATCCCTCCAGCTCGGTGGAAGCTCACATGCTGCATCTGCAAGCAGAAGGGCATGGGAGCTGCTATTCAATGCCACAAGGTGAACTGTTACACTGCTTTCCACGTCACCTGTGCCCAGAGGGCTGGTCTCTTCATGAAGATTGAACCCACGAGGGAGACCAGCATCAATGGCACGACATTCACTGTGCGCAAGACTGCCTATTGTGAGAGTCATTCCCCACCTGGGATGGTAAAAAAAGGTTCTCCAGCTGCTAGAGGTGATGGGCAGGAGGACACTCGGAAGGAGAAGGGAGAGGAGGAAGCCAATTCTGCCCCTCCTAAAGGGTCTCTGAAAAAGAACCAAGTGAAATTGAAGCAAAAGATCAAAAAGGAGCCTGGTGATGTGACCAAATGGCATTCATCTGTGCCCATGGTGACCATCACACAAATTCCCTCTTACAGGTGAGTGTTGCAGGTTTAGGGAAGGACTTGAACAGCTGGAGCTGAACAGGATCTGTTTTAAGGACTCAGTCCCTGTCATTGTTGAACTTGGAAATACTGAGTCTTCAGTCAGGATCTAGCAATAAATATTGCTGTGTCCAGAGTGCTCTGCAGCATAATTCCTGACTAGCTTTCTTCTCTGTGAGTGTCACTGGCATACTGTGTTTTTCTTGCTTTGCTAAGCAGCCATCCTAGACTGTTGTGTAACGCAGACTTCATGGTGGTCCCTAACAGCAAACACCCATCTAGCATGAAGGTGTTTTTAAAATACTTCAGGCATTACAGATTTGTATGCAGGTAGAGGTCATCCCACTACTGACCTTTTTTAAGTCTCATTTCGTAGCTTCTTAATTCCTCCTTTTATTACAGAGCATGTCAAACCTGTCAGTGTTGCAAGCAGCTTTGAATTTGACTGTTTATTTTTTCTCCCAGCTCTCCCTCATGCAGAACTAGGTAGTGCTGAATTTTTGTTTGGTGCCTTAGGAAGTGTGTTGATGTGTCACTGGTATTTTAACAGATAGGCATTGGAAACTGCTGATAAGGCACCGTGTATAATCTAAGAATGGTAAGCAAGGGTTAAAATAGGTGATATATTATTCTTGGACTCCTGTCAAGACTCTAGCTTAATAACATCAGGCTTAAATGGCCCCTGGAAAGTTCTTAACACAGAAATTAGTTTTGAAATTAAGGCTTGGAGCTGAATTGGTGATTGTGTACTTTGACAGTGCTGTGGCAAGTGCTTGGTGAGACCCTCCAGCCAAGTGGCTACTAACACAGGGATATGTTGTGAAAAGTAGGCACATATGTGTTCATGCTGAAGAGATCCAAGATCATAGCAATTTATGTTTATTTCAGAGTGATCGTGACACAACACTGCAAAGCTTCATCGGGAAACCTAGGGGTCCACAGAGTCACAATTGCTTTAACACCTCTTTGCTTCCTTCAGGCTGAACAAGATTTGCAGTGGGCTCTCCCTCCAGAGGAAGAACCAGTTCATGCAGAGGCTCCACAACTACTGGCTGCTGAAGCGGCAGGCAAGGAATGGGGTGCCCCTCATCCGGCGCCTGCACTCACACCTCCAGTCCCAGCGGAACACAGAGCAGGTACTGGTCCCCAGCTGAACACCCATGGGAGGATGGAGAGCTCGCATTCCAGGAGGGAGATGTGCTTGGCACATGGCTGGGAAGGGCATTAAGGGTGAAAGGATCAGAGGCCTGATTTAAGTGTCTTCTGGTCTTGTCTTGGTATGCTCATGCCTGAAGAACTGAGTTAGTATATTAGTGGGATATCCATCATGCCACTAGAATTTGTGTTGATGAGACTGCAGGTGAGAGTTTTTCCCTGAGTCAGAAGACCCAGGGTTGCGCAAGAGGATGATGGACCCTTGGTGGACTGATCTCTTACATGATTTATAAAATCACATTTCTTGCGAGTGATAAAATGGGTGTTAGCTACAGAGTTCTGGCCAAATTCCAGTTTGGGTCATTCTTCCTGCAGCTTCAATTTCTGCCTGTCCTGTGCACATTTGTATGGAAGTTTAGACATAATCATCAGCTCTGGACTCCTTTGCTTCCTCCTCTGAGCTGGTGTCTAGAGTCACTCGATCTCAATGCTATTAGGCAGCACTGCATTTGGCATGAGAAGTAGTTGGTCAACCAATGAAGCAGTTGGACTCAACCCTCTAACGTAGCCTGTCCGTAGGTATTGTGTTCAATATGCACGTATATTTTTACTATAGTCGAAGGAGTTTATAAACTTTTCATTTGCAAGAAGACTGCTCTGGATGAGTAATAAAAAAATTATTTCCCACTTATCAGTGTGGAGCTTGGGAAAGTGCAGCATTTCCTTGGTGTATTACATTGTCAATTTACCATAAGTAAGTTCTTAAAAACAAATGTTCTGTTAATATAAACCATGAAGATCTTGTGAAGCAATTGTCTTCTTGGCAATTGTGTGAAAGTGTATGCACTTCAGGTATATCATCCAAGCCATTAAGAAAGCTACAGATTTAGGAGAGGAAGGATGATTTTGTTGAGAAGCCACTGAACTGTGTTGGAAGGAGTGAACTCATCTCCCACTGTTGTCTGTTCCTTTGTATTTTGGCAAATGTCTTTCTGTGGCTCTATTTCTTATTGGTTACAAGGAGGATAATAATAGCTCTTTCCTGCCCTGCTTTTGGTCACCTGGCCTTTATATTGTAAATGCTTTGGGCTGCTGCTTCAATGCACAGCAGCCAACTGAAAAATTTCCAGCCTCGGTAATAAGCTTGGATATAAAAGCTGGGAGGGTATAAATGAACATGCACTGAAGTGTGTTCCCAGAGGGTAGCTACAGTATAACTTAGGCTAACTTTGCAGATAATATAAAATCTAGAAAGGCTGATGTTGTTTTTGTTCCAGCTAAATGCTGTAGAAAGGAGGGGGCATAGTCTGGACAAGAGACAAGTGAATTGGAGGAAGAGGAGAGCAATTCAGTGGGGATGCTTAGAAAAGGAAGGAAACACAGGAAGCCAGCTGTGTTTTTTATCTCACCCCACTGCTGTATCTTACAGAAGGAGCAGGATGAGAAGACCAGTGCAGTGAAGGAAGAGCTGAAGTACTGGCAAAAACTGCGGCATGACTTGGAGCGGGCTCGACTGCTCATTGAGCTGATCCGTAAGAGGGAAAAACTCAAACGGGAGCAGGTGAGTAGTTCTGGCTGTTGAGTTGCTGCACTTAAATTTAGTTCCATGCAAGCACTCTCTGCTGCAGGAGGCAGGGGAGGAATACAACAGTTTTTCTTGAGCTTTTTCCTCTTTTCATAGAGTCTGACTGTTGGGTGTGCAGAACTCTCCCTGTGTCGGTCACAGGTTTGCACTGTGCAGCCTCTGCCCTCAGAACCAGGGCTGGGCTACAAAGTGCTGGGAAAATGTATCTGCATAACTAATAGTGGATTTGATTTCTGACCTACAGCGTCCCTTCTATTTCTGGGCAAGTGTTTTGCAGAGTAGAAGTTAGATCTCCTTTCAAGATTATTTCAGGAGTTTGGTAACACCTACTCCAGAGAAAGGTCTAAATCACAATTCAGCTCTCAATCTCTGAAGCTAAATATTCCTGTAATTTGTCCTCTGTAATTTGTACATTTTTTAGATGAAAAAGTTTTATGATGGAGACAATTTACTAAATTTTCCAGTTTGCTCTTTGAGCTGTGTGCAGATCTCCAAAGTTACACCAGTGAACGTTGCTTCCCATGCTTGCCAGCTTTTCCTGTTGATGGTCTTTGCTTGCATAACTTAATTGGTTGCTGCACCCACGACTATGGAGGCAGAAGTATCTTCAAGGACAGCTTCATGAAAGGCTCACCTTGCATACAGTGAGCCCTTACATGTGTCCTGAGGCCTTGCCTGGGTGCTTTCAGGTTGTCTGCAGGGAGCCAGGCAGAGGGAAAGCAGCATCCTCTGTGATCACAGCTCCCCTGAGAGCAATTTTTTTGTGGCTGGAAATTACCCATAGCTTTTCTGGAGTCCTTTTGATGCCAGCACTGGTTCATTTGCGGCATTGTCCTTGATTTACATCAGTAGCTCAGCCCTGCTTGCTGTGTGGACGTATTTTAGGTAGGAGGATCAAAAAAAAAAGTCATTCTTGAGCTTTGTTCACATTTGATATCTTCACATATCCCTGTCACAGCTGGCTAAATCCATAAAAGCTTATGGAAACTATGGTGTGCTTTATAAAACGATAACATATCACAGAAAAGTGTCTAGTTGGAGCTCTATCCCAGCCCAGCTTTTAGGTGAGTGGAGAAGGATGCTCCAGGATCATGCATCTTTGTTTGACTTCTTTCCTATTCTGGGCGAAAAGTGTGGTCTTTATATCTTTTCTTCATTCATTCTCTCACTGATGCTGTCTTGTTGCTTAGCACATCAGTTTGCTTTGTGTAAACAGACTTGCTTGCTTTTGCTGTTGGAATGGTTGATTTAATGACATAATGAGTGATTATAAGAT
Source organism: Cephalopterus ornatus (assembly GCA_013396775.1). Taxonomy (NCBI): domain Eukaryota; kingdom Metazoa; phylum Chordata; class Aves; order Passeriformes; family Cotingidae; genus Cephalopterus; species Cephalopterus ornatus. The sequence continues at coordinate 37,287 of VZRE01003185.1, read as the reverse complement.
CAAAGAAATTAAAATGTTAAAAGACAAATAAATACTTTTATCCTATTCCAGTCTTCTTTGAATAGATTTTCAGTGCTACAACTTGTTTGCTTGAAATCAAACAGTATTAGAGACTTCATAAGGGATATAAGAAACTGTATTAGGAATTTGCAGACACCAAACCACTGTTGTTGTTTGGCTTCTGCCTTGAAGTCTGAGAGCTTATATCTTAAACTTTGTTTATGCTCTACAGTCTAATTATGGAAGTTGTTGTTCATGTAAATGCCTGCATACTTTCAACTTTTGTATAATGTTGCTAATTGGAATGATAATAGTATCTTGAGGCAGGGAGTTCTACAGGATAATTTAGCAGGCGTGAAAAGCCTCTGCCTGTTTTAATTTTTAGTTGTAGTATCTTTTAATTTTCTGGGGGTTCCTCTTGTTTTGACTTGGTGAGATTGAATAAACAGGAGTTCCTCATATGTAAAAGGATTGGACTGTGCAGTTAGACTCTGTAAAGTGCTGTCTGCTGATGTACATCCTGCACATGGAGAGCACAATGGGTGTGTGAACAGAAGTTCGACAGCATTGAGTCTACCAGATTAGTGGTATGCTGGCCTGAGGTTTCCACCACTGAGTAGAGCCACGGTGATGATTCAGAAGAAACTAGAGGGAGACGCCACTCACATCCTGTCCTCCGTAACTGTGCTCATCGCTGTTTTCTCATTCTAGGTCAAGGTTCAGCAGGCTGCTATGGAGCTTCAGCTGACCCCTTTCAATGTCCTTCTGCGCACAACACTGGATCTACTTCAGGAGAAGGATGCTGCCCAGATCTTCACAGAGCCTGTTAACCTGAATGAGGCAAGTCTCTTTCCTAGATGTGTCTAGTGGGTTGTAGATAAGGTATTGCTGGGCAGAGGCTCATGTGCTGTCGTAACCCTAGAAGCATGAACTACCTTGTCCCAAGCTGCTGGTGGACTAAAGAATATCTCAAAAAGGACTCATGATGTAAGTATCCTTCCAGGCCAAAAAAGGGCATTTTTTTCTGGAAGCTTTAGCACGTCCTTTGCAAGTAATGTTTTGCAGAGCCAGGGTGTGTCTGCCTTGACTGGGTGACACCAAAATTAATTTCTGGTGCTGCCTCTTGCCAGTGGAAAGGGCATTAAGAGTGCTTATGATGGATGCACTCTAGTTGGCTAGTAAATGGTTTTTGTAATTGTACAGGTTTTATATGTTTAGGTTCCAGATTACCTGGAATTCATTTCCAACCCAATGGATTTTTCCACCATGAGGCGGAAGCTGGAGTCCCACCTGTACCGAACATTGGATGAGTTTGAGGAAGACTTTAACCTTATAGTTACCAACTGCATGAGGTATAATGCTAAAGACACGATTTTCCACCGAGCAGCTGTCCGGCTCAGAGACTTCGGAGGAGCGATATTGCGTCATGCCCGGCGGCAGGCTGAAAGCATTGGCTTTGACACTGGTGTGGGGATTCACCTGCCTGAGTCACCCAAAAACGAGGACTTTTACCGCTTTTCTTGGGAGGATGGTAAGTAATTATTAACATTTTTTCTCAGGCAGATCATAATTTTTCTTCTGAGCATGTCTTTCAGTCTGCATGGAAATCATAGCTATCATTCTACATACAAGACTTTTCCTATCCATCTATTTACCTAGGCATATATCTAACTCCTTTAGATCTTCAGAGAGCAGGATATCAGGTGAGCTGGGCACTCTGAGCTAGGTGCAGCTTAGCTCCAGCTCTCTTAGGGCATATCTGTCTGGGAAGAGCCTTGTAAACTGTTCATGCTCTTTGATTTTTGCTGTGACTGTAGTACAAACGTGCTATTTTACAAAGCAGTGCAAAGCTGGATCTAGGATTTTTTGCTCTGGGGAAAGCTCATGCATTTCTTTGTATTGTAAATTGGCAAGGTGTAGAGTCACTGGGTTAGAGGGAGCACTGAGGTCTGGGAGGGGGTGATGGGGCGATCAAAGTACTGGGCCCTAATCAATCCTTCTAGCTGAGACTTCACATTCCCAACATGATCTCATCCATTCCTACTGCCCTCTTGCGATGCAGCTCCAAAACATTGGTTGAATAACTTGACTAAGCTTAGTACAGAATACTTAGGCCAATATGAAGCACTCAGAGCTTGCAGACTGCCATCTGCTTCCTAAATGCTGGAGATCTTTTGGGTACAGATGGAGAGTCATTATGAAATTTGTGTTGGTGTACAATAGCACTTCTTTCAGCTGTCTGTCCTGCTCCTTTGGAGGCCAGTCCTTCAACAGAGCCAGAGGAATGGCAATCATTATGTTTTGGCCAGTTCTGTTTGTGGTCTGATTTTGTCATTTAATCTGACAATAAAGTACATTTTTGACAATGACCTAGACTGTGAACTGTTCTGTGTGGGGTGCACACATATGTCCTTTCACTGTGACCCCTGGTAAGGGGAACTAAAGGGCAGTGCAAGTTAAATCAGCTGCTTTTTGCCCAAAGGAAGGAAGTCAGAGCTGCAAGGTTAATGATTGCTAAATCTCCAGACTAAAGCAATTGATTCATGAATAGCATCAAAGGGAGTGAGGCATGGCAGCGATCCCAGATGCTTCTTCAAGGAGCCTTACTCCTTCCCTTCACTGTTACAATCTCTTTTGATGCAGTGGATAACATCCTCCTCCCAGAGAACCGGGCTCACCTCTCCTTGGAGGCCCAGCTGAAGGAGCTGCTGGAAAAACTAGACATAGTGAGCACCATGCGGTCCAGTGGTGCACGGACACGACGCATCCGGCTCCTGAGACGGGAAATCAACTCCATTCGGCAGAAACTAGCCCAGCAGCAGAACAAGACCATGGCCAAGGGGGAGACTTTGCTGTGGGACCAGAGGCTGGAGAAAACATCAAGGGATGGGGATGAGGAAAGAGAGAAAGGTGAGAGATTGCATCAGGATTTTAATTCCAGCTCTCAAGTGCATGTCAGCAGTCAAGACCTGCTGTTTCTCCTGGTTTTGGCCCTGGTGAAAGATGGGAATGGCTGTTGATAGTTTTGGGAGTAACTCCTTGTAAAAGGCTGTTGATAGTTTTGGGAGTAACTCCTTGTAAAATGTTCAGGCAGGTTCTTTACTCCTTAGCAGATGATGCCAAGCCCCCGCACCCTCCAGCCCTGGAGCCCACAGGACCTGCACCCTCCCTCTCGGAGCTGGACTCTCTACAGGACCCTCCAACACTGAAACCCATCCGTGAAAGTAAGTCCTTGAATCAGCTGCAGAAGAGGGTGGTGTTGGACAGGGAGCTCTTTGACAAGAAGGCTCTGCAGCGGGAGAGCCAAGTCTTCCAGCGCCTGCTCACCGACAACAGCCTGAATGGACTGGCCTTGTCACCCGCAGACACCCCTGCCAGCCCCTCCTTCAGCAGCGTGGGCCGACGAACATCTGTGCTTTTTAAAAAAGCTAAGAACGGGGTGAAGCTGCAGAGAGGTCTGGACTGCTCCCTGGAAAACAGGGAGGACCACAGGCAGAGTGAGCAGCTTTCACCCTCCTGCCCTGATGGGGAGCGACAAGCTCGGAAGCGGCCACAGAGCAGAACCTGCAATGAGAGCAATCGAGAAAAGTCACCCAGGCAGGCAGCACAGAGAGGTAAGGAAAGACTGGACGTGGCACTTAGTGCCATAGGCTAGTTGACATGGTGGTGTTAGGTTGTAGGTTGGACTTGATGATCTCAGAGGTCTTTTCCAACCTAGTTGGAAATCCCAATTCCTCGGGATTCCTTTTCCCCCTAAACCCTTAGAAACTGTGAGATGGGACCGAGGACACAGAAATCCTGGGACTGAGTAAAAACTTCTGCATCCAAACTACACATCTGGAATTGACTTTATGCTTAGGGGAAGACATAGGCTTCATGACCAGATGTGCCTGGTGAAAGCTGCATCTCTTCCACATGTTTCTAAAATAGGGCAGACAAGACATGTCCATAATGAGTTGCACTTCTCTTCTCCACTGACTGTACATGTTGTTTTTGGTATCTTAGTTCAACTCTAGTCACCTCCATTTTAAACATTTAAAGGTACCAAGATGAAGCCCAGGGAAGTCACAAGTGATTCTTCTCTTTGCTAGTCTACCTGGCTGCTGTAAGAGAGAATTTTCCATGTTGTGTAGGGCAAGCCAATGTGCCCAGCTGCTTGCAAAGCTGTTGAGTAGCCTGTCTGGAGACTCTGGGCTGAGATGTTGGCATTCCTGCCCTTATAGAAGGGTTTGTGTTGGCTTGATCACTCTTAGGAGTGAGAGTTTCCTGCTGCAGAAATGATGCATTTGGTTGTTAGTGTGCACAGTGTGTAGCAACACAGCACCCACGTAAGATGAGATGTTAAACATTGCTTTTAAATCAGCTGTACCCTCAGTTCTGGAGTTTAAATAAAATTGGTGGGAATACCAAGAAGATTCCTTTTCAAATTAGATCTACAAATAAGAATAAGCAGCTGAGGTGAAATTTGGAAAGACACAAGAAGAAAGAGACATCTGAGTGACAGCACTGTAATTTCTTTTAATTCTGTGTGAACAGCTGTTGTGGGACAGTTCCCATCTATAAGGTTTGACTTGGTCTACACTTCAAATATTATCTGATGACTATGAGGCTATCATAAGGTTGCTAGCATATTGAGAGTGGGACGAAAGCAGTTGAATGTGGAGATAGGCTTACCAGGACAGGTCAAAGGGAACACAGATGACTTCTCCTAAGAGTTGAGGGACTCGCCATCATCATCTGTTGGTAATTAAAGCAGAAAGTTGTCGTCTGCATTGGATATAGGTCAGAATGAGAGGCTGAAATTAAAAAAAGGGAAAATAAAGGCAGGGTGCTGGAAAATCAGTGATAACTGTGCAGTGATGTTTCTCCTTGGCTGAAGCAGCACTACTGGCTTTTTTTCAAGTTGCAGCACTGCTTTTTTGATACAGCCCCAGCTCCTTCCATGATTTCAAACACAGCTGATTTATCCTAGTGGGAGTGGGTGTCTGGTGTGATGAATCTGTGTTACCATAGAAGCAGGTCATTGTGATCAGGATTTTCATAGCAAGGTATTTCCCAGAAATGTGCGCCTTGTGGCAATTCCATATTTACACCTAGAATAAACAATAGTGGCCTTGCCATGAATGTGCCCTTTGTATGGCTGTTTTGGTGAGCCCATGGGAACCTGGGGGTGATGGGTGCCTGGATGGGGGAAGGCCATGGTCATCTGGCTTCTTGTGCCTGCTCTGAGCTTGGGAATGCTCTCAGGAGTCAGTCCCTGTCATTCCCATTTGTCTCCTCAGCAGGAGTGACTAATGGCTTTGCAAAGCATGCAGGAAGTGGCTCTGACTTCGAGTGCAGCTCTGCCCTGGGCAGTGGACTGGTGTTTGAATCCTGCAGGTAAGTGCCCCATGCAAAACTGTGCCCTGGAACACCTTCTGTCTGGATGTATCTCTCTGCTTTTGTTCTTTGGCTTCTTCATTTTAAACCCAGTCCGAACTGTTACTTCCGTGCCTACTCTAAAAGACAAAAAGCTGCTGTGTTTCTGTGCTGTTCTTTTAAGCCATAAGTTCCAAAAGCAGGCCTTGATTTTTCAAGCGAGTGGTCTCTGTTACACTTGTCTCTCTCAATGCATACACATCCTCTCTGCTGATGAGTGCCTTGCAGTACTTGAGAGCCAAAACTGGAAAAAACCTGAATTCAGATTTTCAGTTCAGCACTGCAGATAAAGCTGAACTTCTGTCACCTACTGAATTGCTGCTTTCTTCCTCTCAGAAGTTTAAAAGTAGAACTAGGTGCTTCAAACATGACTTAGAACAGACTTAGAGCAAACACCTGACATCATTTGGTCGATTTCAGTAGGTATATATGGGTACCATGTCAATTTTCTAGTCTTATTTACCTGTCCAGCCCTCCCAACACTGATTTAAGTTATGTCACAGCCCTTTCACTGCACAGTAAAACCTCTGTTATGCCAGAATCACTTTTGTGTGTGCTCTGAGTGGCAGGCTGAGCACAGTCAGGTGCTGGGCAACCCAAGGGCAGCATGTGGCACTGCAGTAAATTATCTGTCTTTGCACATGCTGAGCCCCTTGTAGGCATAGAACCTCCAGCTCTTCTTTGAAATGAGACACACACCCACCACTTCATCTCTCCCCTGTTTTCTTGGCTGTGTGTCCAGATCTTCATCTCAGTCATTGCTTCTTCTGTAAGCTGGATGCTACCATGACCTCTGTGCAGATCTTACAAGAAGTTATTGCAATAAACTATCATAAAGTAAGAAGCTGCATTGAAGGGAAACAGAAGGAGACACCTGGATTTGCACATAGTTATAGTGCCATTTAAATGAGGGTCCTTGAGCCATGCAGAAATCTTTGATGAGATGAGGATGCTGTCAGAACAAGACCAGGAGCCAGAAATTGCCTTTCAAGCCATGTCTTGGCCTTATGGCCCCACCATATTTGCCTCCATGTCCCCATCTGCAAGTGATGGACACAAATGTGAATTCATAGGCAGTGTGTGGACTTATTAGTTGATGTTTGTACAGTACAGTGAAGATGGGAACTGTGATGGAAGTGCTTATTGCAAGAACTGCAAGCAATTCACATAGTAAAAATTACATTAGAGCTGTGTGACACCCCCAAAACAAGGTATTTAAACCAAGCTATTCTCATGAATAACTTGTACAATTATTCTATTCAGGAACAGTTCTGTCGACTGCTTTTTCTCCAGTCCTTCTTTTTGAGCACCAAAGTCACTCAGAATAGGTTGCTTATTAGGAAACTGTAAAAGAAAAAAATAATTACAATGTATGAAAAAATACGATTGCTTGAGGTGAAGATAGTCCATTTTCTAAAATGTCTGCAGTAATAAGGTGAAAGGGCATTCAGGATATGGGGTGAAGGAGTCCAGTTGCATACTGGAGTTGTGTTGGAGGGCTGCTGTATCATCTCTTAAGTCTATACACAACTGGTATAACTCATGAAAGCTCCAAAAGCATCACTGCATCAGCTCTCGAGTGTGACATCTTGACTGGGTTTCTTCCTCATGTTTACAGCTTGGTTTCTATTAGGCCCTTTTGTAGTTCATGGGAAAGCTGGGATGATGTCCATTGTACTTTCACCAGAAGAGATCACATTTTGCTCAAGTATTCAGTTATCTTTCCATGTCAGTGAGTCACCAGTGCAGTAATTTTTCAATATTTTCGACAGAGCTGGGGAATCTGTTTCCTTGTCTTTGTTTTTAAGAATAATCAGTTTTCTCCTAATGCCCTTCTTTTCCATATCTTTCTAACAGTGGTTTGATGCCTCCTAAGCGCAGTCGAGGAAAGCCGGCCCTTTCTCGGATGCCCTTCGTGGAAGGTGTGAATGGAGATCCTGATTTCAGTGGCTCAGGTGGGAATTGCTGCACAGCACATGCTCTGGTCCCACTGCACTGCAGGGCTGACATCCATCTAAACCAGAGGGAGCATGTCCCAGAGCACACCAGGAACCAGTCCTGCACAAACTATCCATGTTTTATGATCAGGCTGCTGACCTGCCTGGGCATTATTACCTGTTTTGTTACAAATTTAGGTTATTGCATAGAAGAGTTTTCCTGCTTTCACCTTTGCTGATTGTCTATGCCTGGTGTTCTCCTTGGAAGGATACTTTCTGTAGGGCTGGTGTGTGTAATGTACCTGGCACTATCCTCTCCTGTTTTGGGACTAATTCTCTTTAATGATGCTTCAATACGAAAAGTTAATTGTAAGAGGGGTCTCTCTGGAGATGACATCATAGCTGTTCCCTCTTGTATTGCTTGCAAGGTCTTCATAACAAAGTTGCCTTGTCAAACTGTGCTATATGTCTGTAAAATTGTCACACTCTTCTAATACTACCCAAGGCACTACACCATTCTTTCAGTGCTCACGTGACCAGATTCTTGTCTTTCTTATGGTGTGTCAACGATAGAGTTATTGCGGGTCTGTGCTGAAATCAGAATTCAGCTTTGATGCCCTGAAACGCCTGTGCCCTTCTGTGCAGCTCCCGAGTGCAGGCTCTTGTCATGGCTCTCTGAGAGCCATTATTATCCTGGACCTTATGTATTCTGCAATCTTCTTTGGAGATAAGCTTGTGGAGTGGGGCTGGTAACATGAAAATTAAACTCAGTGGGACAGCTCTGTGTTTTAGAATAAAATTTAATTAATGGAAGAATATGTCTGAAATGCAATAATGGAGAAGCACATCAGATCTGTCTTGACAGGGTGCTCATTTGGGTTGTACTCAGCATTTTCTAGGTTCAATTTTCTATGTCAGTTTTTTGATCATTTTCCCCACAGCAAGCATGACTTGCTATAAAATTTGCATCAATGAAGATCACTCCTTTTCCAGGACCATGAGCTGGTAGATTTCATGTGTATGACCAAATCCATCTCTTGTATAGCCATTTGTTTTCAGTGACTCAATTTGATTAACATTTCCATATTGAAAAGTTCGTATGAAGCTACATGCATGCATAGACTTGGACCCGTGATTTAAGAGGCTGTTGGCTTTATCATAATGCTGAACATGACTGTACTGACAAAGCATAAAGAAGGCTGGAGCTCAGTGCACACTAAATTTTATCATAAACTTACTGCAGATGAGTTGTGTGTCATGTCGCATCTCATTTGGCCACCCAATGCATATGGGTACAAACAATAAGTGGCTTTCCATTTTGTTCTGTCAGATGTTTTAAGTACAAGAGTAATTCATCTCTTTTAGCTGATTGCTACTGAGACAATGCGGGCCATCATGCGCCCGCATCATGTACCATAGATGACAGTGTGGTTTCTTGTGTTACCATAACCCTTTTGCTAGTAATAGCCCTCCTAAGCCATGTGTCCTCCTATTACTTAGGCAGAACTCTCCTGATGTCTTTTGAGAGTCAGGCTGACCTGGAGCCCTTGGAGCTTGTGTGGGCCAAGTGCCGTGGCTATCCTTCCTACCCTGCCTTGGTAAGTACCCTGCTGCTCTCTCACAACGTGTACTTGCAGTGCAGGTAGCCCAGAGCACAGTGCTAGTGTGCAGTGTGACTAGACAGAAAAGGAAAACTTCCCAAAATAATGCAATATGTGGGTTTTTTCTTTCCCCTTTGTGCAGTTAATTTTCCCTGTGCTCATTGTTTCAGAGCATTGCAGAGAATTTATAAAACATTGGTCTCTCATTGTCAGAATTAGGAACTCCCCTTCTCTTCCCTCCCCTCCCCTTGCCTGAAAGTAATCAGTACTTTTGGGATGAGAAGATGTAAATTTTATAAATGCAGGCACCACGTTCCACTGGTGTCTTAAGTGCCTGCACGTTTTCCTGTGTAGTGAGTACAACTCCATATGTAGGGGCCCAGCTGGCCCTGTCATGTATATCCTCTTGCAATAACCATATGTTTCATTTAAATATGAGAATATTTTCATGTGTTTGCACTTAGTCCCTTGAACAGTACTTCCTTAATATTTATCTATCTTTGGATGTTTTTCTATAAAGATGAAATCCATAAACCTGTCTTCATTGAGCACCATACTTGGTTTCAAAGCAAAACATGGCATGCAGGTGTTGCTAGGAAGCGCCACTACCACTGCAGGCATTTCAGTGCTTGTTAAGTTGTCAACAGAGATTGCTGAAGTAAGTATATGAATAAGAACATGAGATAGGCTGACCATGTTTTGTTGTTTCTGCTGCTTTTAAATATACTCCTTGAGATACAGCTTTTCCTGCCATCTCTGCTCCATGTAATTTCCACGTGGCTGCAGCCATGCCCTTAAGTATCTTTCTGGTTCGGATGGGAAGGACAGACAGCTCTTGTGACTGCTAACAAACTGTAAGGGCTAAAAGAAAGTGGCCATCACAGAAATTAGAGGGGTCTCTACATCCAAGCAGCAGAGCTGTGAGACTGGGCGTAAGCTGACACAGCAGGCAGGCCTGCCCGTGATTGAGCACAGTTCTGATGCCATCAAAAAGGGCAGATTCTGCTGGAAGTGTGATCCTCATGCATACTCTTACTCTTAAGTGGGAGCCCAGAGGAGGGAACAGCTATGAATCTGCTAGCCATCTTGGCCAACCAAAGCATTTTTAGTTCTCTGTGTGGCTACAGCCAGCATTAAACTGTGGTTTAGAATGTATTTAACCACTGAGATTGCCTCCAAAAAGGGCTTTTTTTTTTTTTTTTGTTAATCGCAGCCTGTTGTGGTGGTAAAGTGCCTTTAATTCTACAGATAGCCAATGTCAAAGCCAATCTACTTTTTCAAGACCTTAGGAGGCAAAGAAGAATAGATGGAGTATTGCATTTTGCTGTTTTGTTCTCCTCCTGTGATCACATAGCACAGTTTGGACACTGGGGAGAATTGATGCATCTGTTGTTACTTCTCTTCAAAATTACTATAGCCTGTGTTACCCTAGCTTGATGAAGCCAGCACTGCTTGTCAGCTCTCTCAGAATATTGGGCCTGATTTTAATCTAATAACAGTGTAAATCTGATCAATGCCACTCAAGTCAACTGGGTTGTTCCAGAATGGAGCTGTTGTGAAATCATGTTATGCCTGTGGAGTACAGCAGTCATGTTACATTTACTGTATGATTTTGGAGTGAGGGAGGGAGATCCTTTGCTGAACACAACAATACTGAGTTTGTACTGAATTACCAATTAGTGTAGATGCATCTTACAGCCCCACAGAACCACATACTTAGATCCTTTCACTTTTTTAAGATTGGGTGTCTGACTGTTGAACTGACTGGCTTCCCTTCTGCAGGGAAAGGCTTGGGGACGAAATTTTTTTAGAAAGAGCCACTGAAATATAACAAGCAATTTTGCTTACCATCCAAAGTAGACTTATTTGTCTAGCTTGGATAGACTGAAAGAACAGAAAAAAAATGCCTTCTCTTCATTACTTGGAACGATTTTGTTCTTAAATATCCTTTCCCTATGTCACTAGATAATTGATCCCAAGATGCCACGTGAGGGTTTGCTTCACAATGGAGTCCCCATCCCTGTCCCCCCCATGGATGTGTTGAAGCTGGGGGAGCAGAGGCAAACAGAGACAGGAGAAAAGCTCTTCCTTGTCCTTTTCTTTGACAACAAGAGAACCTGGTGAGTGTGTGCAGACAGGCCTGTGGTGAGTGCTGTTACAGAGAAGGAAGCTTTAACATAATTTTTGATATATGAGAGCACACAGGGATTATGATGATGATGATATTATGTGCAAATTGGAGAATTTGAACATGCAGCAGTCAAGAAGAGTCTAAAAAAGGAAGACAGCCTGCTTTTCCTGGTCCAATCACACAACATCTCACAGTTCCACAGTGAACAGTCCAGCATCCTACACTCGGGGGTCACATCACCACAAAAATACTGGGGCACATTGAGAGTCAATTTGCAGCAAATTACAGAGAGCATTTGGCTTTAAAACACTAGCATACTAAGCAGCCTGTTCAAATGCTGCACAAAAGATTTGCCAAAAATTTCCAGGGTAACATTTTTAAAATGCTCGGTTTATTTCATATTTAGACTTGGCTGATTTTTCAGAGGTGCTGAGTACCTGCAGTTTTCAAATCAAGATCTTTGTTTAAGATGGAAAATGTAGGTGTGAGCACGTAGGTTCAAAGCAAGTGAAATATCTCAAGGCCTTCTGTTGTTCCGCTTCAGACAGACTGAATCTGCTGATTTTAGCATTAATTGCTAACCATGCTCACATGGTAACAATAAACCAGCCAGATATAATAAGTTATTAACAAGTGAAGTACCTTAAAAATACTAAAAAGACTTTGAAATCTGTATATGAAACAATGGGAAACTTGTAAAATTGGAGAATTATACTGGAAGAGGAAGAGGTGACAGCCACATGCTGAGCCCACTGAATGTACCACATGGGAACATGAACTATGCAAATAAGCTGTCACACAGGAGGCAATGTCTGTGTGCAGCTGGGATCACAGATTCAGAGAGCTTATTCTGCAGACAGAGCAGATGCTGGACTGTTGGGATGCTGCGGGAACAGAAGATAGATGCCTCTGCTGCCTCTATAAAATGACATATCAGGAGTTTAAAAAGAAGCCTTGTTTCAAGAGCCCTTCTCCTTAGTCTCCGGAGGAAGGTTTTTGCTGGCATTCCTGGAAGAATAGTGAAGTATGAGATCAAGGAAGGGCCAGAGGCTGGAGGAAGTAGGTGGACATTGCCTGAAGGTGGTGTCAGGGTTGGAGGGAAGATACACCATTGGGAATAGAGCAGAGCCAAAACACAGTGGGGTAAAGCAGCAAGGGAGAGGGTTTCCTCTTACATTTTGGGGCTGCAGCAGTGTTTTATGCAATCTAAAGAGATGGAGACAAGGTGCAACACAGGCAAAGTATATGCTGTCTGCTGGGGAAGTTGAGAAGGTGATTATATATACATCACTTGAGGAGTGTTTCTGTGTTCTCTGGGGAAAAGAGTTGTCAAGAGACAAACTCCTTTTTATTAGTACACTGCATTGTTTCACTGTTCCTGATTACCAGAACAAGTTGATACAGAGCATGTTCTTCAAAGAGGTACTAATGATTTTTAGCAGAAAATCAATGGCAGTGCCATGCTGTAGTCATCATTTTGAAAAACCTAAATTCAAGCTTGTAATTGAAACTACCTTTCCAACAAAAATAAGCATTTCCTTGGCTTTGCTCTGCTCTTGTTGAATACAAGATCTGCTGCATGTTTGCACTAAGTGGCCCCTTAGAGCCTTGTTTGTAGTTTGTGGGAAGGTAAGGCACCTCAGGAAAGTCCTAAGTTTCTACTGACTTCAGTGATGTTGCGGAAGGGTCACAAACACTGAAATTGTCCCTCATCTTTCTGGTGAAGATAGGCTGAGCTGCCCTGGGTCACCCATGTTGGCTGGCTGGGAGATGCATTGAACTGTGCTAGCAGAGGCTGAGGTTGAGCTCCTAGGGGCTAGACTTCATTAAGAGAGATAGGTGGCATGTTTCTCAGTGTAGTGGTTAATGTGGACACAATAAAAACCTGCTACAGACAAGGCATTTGCAATTAAAGTCATCCATTGGGGTTAGCTTGGGCTTCGGACATGTCCACTGGAAGTTGCCGGTTTCTGGGTGATACTCAGGTAGTTGTACCCACCTAAACCTCTAATGCTTACAGCTTCTTGGAATAAGACAGAGCTTGCTTGGGGATAAAAACTTACTTTCCATCATGGAAGCCCCCCTGTATTACTTTCTGCTCTGTGGAACACAGGAATTTCCAAGTTTCCCCTGTAGCTCCAAGGGGCATTGAAAGCCTTGAGTAAGGACTCTAAGGAGAGAGAGAAGACTGTGTTTGGAAGGCATTTTGGCTACAGGTGGTTCTTCTATGTCAAATGCAGGCACTTAAACATTTGTAGCATCATTGTGGGTGTTAACAATAAACAAATATATTACATAAGTGTAACTGCTCCTAGAGAGAACAGCTAGTCACTAATGGCTGCTGAGATATGTGGGGAAAGCTTGAGGAGCTGGAGTACTTGGCCATGTCTTGGAAACTCACGGGAGAATGTCCTTGGCCTGTAGCAGCCATGCAGTAGGAAAGAGCCAAGTACACTGAAGCAGTCACACCCCTGTTGATTGCTCGGGTATTGCAAGGGTAGAGGCCTCCAGGTGTTTGCTCTTCTTTCCCCATTTTCCCTCTCAATACCCTTGGTGATGGGTCTTTGCACTCTCTACTGCAGGCAGTGGCTTCCACGTGACAAAGTCTATCCCCTTGGTGTTGACGACACAGTGGACAAGTTAAAGATGATGGAAGGACGAAAAACCAGCATCCGCAAGTCTGTGCAGGTGGCATATGACCGAGCCATGATCCACATGAGCCGAGTGCAGGGAGACCATCCCTTCATTACATCCAGTTACCTGTAAAGGATTGGGGGTGACTGGACCTCCTTTTCCCCCCCAGACCTTGTGCTCACTGCATTGGCAGAGTGGACCATCTCATGCACTGGCAGGGGAACACCGTTCCCGGCAGCTTTCAGCAGTCCTCAAAGTACCCTGAAATGTGCCAAAAAACCCTTGTCCAGCTTCTTTCTGAATGTGTCTGCCGAAGAGCTGGCAAGAGATGAAACGTGTAGCCTACAGGGCTGGGAGTAAGGTAGTTAGCAAAAGCTAACGGGTGATGCGAGCCAAGGTGAGTTGATGTAGTGAGCAGAGTGCAGCACTTGGGTGTTTGGACCTCACGCACCCTCCCTTGCCCCTGCCTCCCCTGTGCCGCCAGGGTTGGTAAGTCGTCAGCCAGCCTGGAGTAGTTCCTGGGAACTTGCCACCACTGTAACAGAACTAGGATCCTTTACGGAAATCCCAGCTTGACTTTCTTGTGCCAAATTTACCCAAACCATCATTGGCCTTTCCATTTTTCTTTAAATGACATTGTCCTATCACATAAAAAAACCCACAAAATCATAGCTGGGAGTTCACATCATGATTTTCCTGCCTATGTACATAGTGTTTTCATGTTTAGATTTCTCTCATTGCCTTTAGAAAAGTGTGAGATATATCAGTGACCTTCCCCCCTTGCTGCACACAGTTACATGCACAGATGCACAGAGCTTTAAAGATGAAAAGCAGATTACCTGATCTGTGTGTATATGTATGTCCTAGAAATTTATTTTGTACCTGTGAATCTGCTGTTACATTTCATATCATTACTGTGCAGTATGGAATCTAAGCAAGGATAACTTCCTTTTTTAAGAAGTAAAAGTAATTTTGGAGGTGTCTAAGTAGAGTTGAAGCAGCTCTGCAGGCACTGAGGTTGATCAGGGTTGGAGGGAGATACATCTTTTGTGATGGTTTACGCACATTTGGTGTAAGGCTCCTCTTCCTTTCTTCCCTCTTTTCTGTCCCTTTAATGTTTTTGTCTGATGCAGTTTGGGTTGAAACCAAGCGCTAACAAGAGCACACAACCATTTTGCTATTTCCCCTTCTTCCATGCAGACATATCCTTTCCTTGGTGTGTGGCTCTCCAGCGTTGTCATTCATCCAAAGCCAAGTAAACCCAGCTCTGCAGACAATCCCTGTTGTTTTGTTTGCTTTGCAAAAAACGGGGACAAACTGATTTCTGGAAACTTGATGACAAAATCTTTTCTATTAGTCAAGGACTTTATGATTTCTCTGATCTGTTCTGTTGCTTATCTCTTTTTGCTTTCCCATTTTGAAGAACCAAAGGTGCAAAGTAAGATTGTAGATTGAATATCATTTTGCTTTTTAACTCAATATTTTTTTATTATTTTTAACTTTTTCATACTGAAGAGAATGATAATGAATAGTGGGGAGTAATCACTGCCATTTCTATTTGGTCTACTTTTTTAAAATACCACTTCTTATACACTGGGGCATGGAACCACATTTGAAGGAATTTTAAGATTCCTGCAACATATAAAGGTAGGACATAGGTTTGTAAAAATACTAATAGTGATAATAACACCTATGGAGTGTGGCTAGGGAAGGATGTTGTGTATATAGTTGTAAAATGTTCTAAATTATTTAGACCTATTGTCACTATTCTTGAAGTCCTCAGTTGTGTTGCTGGGTCTTTTATATGCACACAGTGTAATTTATTTAAAGGAACATACACTTTTCTAGGTGGTAGCTCAGCTGTGGACTTGTGACCTGTGTATATGCTTTAAGGTCTTGGGAGGTGGGGTTTTTTCGTGTTTGTTTTTGTTTTGGTTTTTTGTTTTGGTTTGGGTTTTTTTTTAAATGACATTTTAGAATTTGAATTGGCTAATGTCCTGCTGTTGCTACGGAACCTAAATGTTACTGTCAGTCTGCTGTAAAGCACAGATTGCTCTATTTATTGTAGAAAGTGAGTTTATTTGATTTCTAGAATTGTTTATATCAGATGGTATAAGAGAGGTAATAAGAAAATCTATGCTTGTAAAGAAAAGAAAAACCTAATTTTACCTTCTATAATCTGACTGTCTGAGACTATATTTTCTCTCTGAGAAATAAATGTTCTAATGTATGAAAAAACCAAAACACTACCCTCAAAAAGTGTTCTTCCTTGCTAGTGTTGTCCTGAAATCTAGAACTTACTGTGATGGCTTTTAAGCATCTCAGTTGTCCCAGATGCAGGTGGAAAGCCTGCAAAGAGCAATGGGGAAGTGAGACATGGAGGGGTTTCTTGTCCTGCCTTGGCCACCTCCTGGGGAATGAGGCTGTTTCCTGTGCAGTGGGTGACAGGGCTAGATGCTGCAGGGTGCGATCCCACCTTGTGCCCTGCACAGCAGAGTGCTGATGGGGAAGCTGGCTGAGAGCCCTGAAGGGATGGGAATTGACAATCTGGGGCTTGAATCACATCTCCTGGTGCTGCTGGACCAGGGACAGTGGGACTTGCCAGCAGATGGGATGTGGGGGCAGCAGGACAGACCCTGCAGCTGGGCTGATCCCTGTCGTGTGCCTGGGGAGTTTCTCATCTCAGCACGTCTCCTGCATTGTCTCTCTTCCCTAAGATGCACTTTTCCTTCCCTGCACAGGTTCATGTTCCTGCAGGCAGTGATGCACTGCAAACACTTGCCTGACCACACAGCTCAGCTGATGGGCTGAAGTTGTGTTGATGTTTTTGATGTTGGGTTTGGTGTTGGTGGGGATTTTTTTTTTGTTTGTTTGTTTGTTTTCTTTTGTTTTTTTTTTTAATTCATGTTCAGCTAAGGACCACCAGGTCTGTTTCTCAGAGAAAACAACAAAAGGCACACACAAACAAATGCCTGAGAGAAACAACTCCAGGTTAGGAAAGTGATTTCTTGAGATACTGTTCCGAGTTTTATTGGCAACAAGGTTGTGCCTGTCATATGCTGGGCCCTGGCCTCACTGCCCCCTGCTTTTTCCCCACTGGGAACAGAAATGGAAAGTTGAGGGACCAGGAGCCTCCACACCAAGACAGCTCTCATAGCACAGCAGGAGTGCTGGGAGAAACCCTAGGTGGCCCAGATTGAGCCTCCTGCCCAGTGGCCTCCTACCCTCATGCCCTCCTGACAACCTCCTGTGCCAACCCTTGGCACATGGCAGATGGTTCCTGCCCATGGGAAGAAAATAGCCCATTAAAATGTTCCCAGCCTGCCTGATTTAAAAGCAGATGCAGCTTTTAAAAAGGCCAGCCAGATCCTTTTGCCATTCCCAGGAGGGTGTGTCCACAGGGCTGGACAGCGCCAGGGACAGCCAGTGCTGGATCCAGGATCATTCCACCCTGTAGAGTCCTGCCAGCTAGCACTGGCAGGTCTCCACCCTGCAGTGCTTAGAGGGGCACTTGCCAGCAGCTGATGAGCCTGGATACCCTATTTCTCAGACACAGCTCTGCCCTGCTTCCTGCTGGGACCTCCCATGTCCCTCTAACCATCCAAATCCTCTCTGTAGAGGATGCCTTGAGATCTGTATTTCTATGGCACCTCTCCTTGGCAGACCCAACACTGCAAGCACATACTGGGACAGACATTACCTGCAGGTCTCAAAGAACCTCCACCTCCAGAGTGGTCCAAAGCCCTATGACACCACAGCCAGGCATCCTTCTCAGGCGTGGAGAGGATGGGGAGAACAAGGGGTGCACGTTATAAATATAAAATTTGCTACAAAGAGAAGACATATATTGTACATCTTTAACCCATATACACAAGAACACAATATACACAGAACACCCCGGAGGAGTGGGGGCTTTGTAAGGAGGTTTTGGGAGATGTTGTTCCCCTACCAGCCCCGCCCTGCACCTCCCCCACACGCTGGAGGGGGCTGTACTCACAGAACATCAGTCACCAAAAGTTCCATCAAGCTGGCACGCATAATTCAAACTGTATGTAGATGGAGTGCTCATCGCCCCTGTCATGCCTGCCCCACTGCCCTGGGGGAGAGGTAGGTGAAGAGGATGGAGAGAAGGAGAGAGGGCAGGCACGAGGGACTCTCTTGTGAACCCACAAAGTGCTTGGGGTCCCTGGACCCTTGGAGCGAAGGTAGGCCCTGAGAGAAACTTCTTGCCCTGCCACCCTCGTGGGGAAGGATTTTCCGGCCAGGCAGGTCTCTGATAAGGCATTTTCATCTGGGAGATGGCGCAAACAGTGTCAGAAGGGAGAAAGGAGCAGATTGGGTAGCACACGTAGTGCAGGTTAACATGAGGCAGACAAGCCCAGGACAGGTAGTGGAGAGGACAGGTTCTTCAGCTCTGGTTTATCTGTAAACCTTCCCTCCATTGTCTCCCCCAGCCCCTTAAAGCCTCCCTTCCTGGCTTGAGCCTCCAGCACGGTGTAAAACACTGACAGTTCTCAAAATGGCACATCCAGGCGCATGGAGTGGCAGACAGGCACACGTTGAGTCGACGTGAGCTTTGTACAGCAAGGATCAGCTCCCGACTGCAGTGTCCAAGGACTTGGGATGACAAAAATGCCACAGTGATCAGATTGGGCCAGGACGACAGAGTGGGCACGGGAGAGAGGAGTGAGTCAAGTCTGGGCACCTATCGGCGGTAATGATTGGGGGCGTCCGCAAACATGTACTTGAGTCTGTAGGCTTCAGCGAGCAGGAGTCCAATTTCTTCGTTTCCCCAGTGTATTGTGGGCAGGTTTTGTAACAACATCAGAAGGCCCTGAAAGAAGGGAAGATGCTTAGTTTGGAGAGGTTGAAGGCAGAGTACAGATCCAGAGCAGGCTTGGGGGCAGAAGGACCAGAGGCAGCACCTCTGGTCACCACACTCACAGGTCTGAAAGGCTCAGAGACAGCATTAAGATGTGCTTGTGTCTAGATCTGAATCAGTGAGGCACCTCAGATGCCCCTAAGCCCCTTCAGATAAAGAGTGCTATTATAGGCTTACAGCTGGACACAGGAAGGCAATCACTTACTGTGAGCTCAGGTGCAGGGAAGAGCTGGTATGTGATATCTGAACTGTCCAACAGCTCAGTTCTCTGTCCTTACCACTGATGCTCAAAAGTTACTTTTAGGCAAAGCTCCTGAGACTAGGTGATCTTGGAGTCAGCTCTGAGATGACAGCTGACTGTCCACATTGGGCTCCCAATTAGAGCAATTCCCTCCCCTTTACCCCCATGGAATTATCCTCAACCTCAGTGTCTTACTTGGAAGTCTTCCTCATCTAGGATCTCCTTCCGCCACTTGATCAAGAAGGCAGCGCAGACGTACAGGTGGAAATGTGAGAATCCTTCTGGCTCTGACTGTGGAGAGCAAAACTCTGGGTCATTTCCTCCAGCTCATCTGAAGAACGACTTCCCTGGATAGAGATGTCCTACTGGGCCACCCGTCACCCAACTCACTATAAATGTCCTAGGACCACACTGCTTTGTTTCCCTCATATCCCCAGCTGGTGCCAGAAGAACTCTGTCCTCTCATGTACAGGGAATCGGCCCCACAGTGATTTGCCCAGCAGGGAGGTCAGTGGAAACCTGTGTACCTGGTAGGTGTCCCAGAGGCGGATGGTACAGCGAAGAGGCAGCTCCCTCATAAGCAGGTTGTTCATCCAGCGAAAGGCAAACTGCAGGTATTCAACTTCGTACTTCCTAAAGTGATTATGTACCTGCTCTGAAACAGCACATTTCACTTACACACCTGGGGACCACAGTGCCCCAGCTCTTGCACACTGCTCTCAACACACTGATTTTCACCCACTTTTAGGCTGAGACCTTTTTCTCCCAAACTCCTCCACTCCTCACCCTGTGCTACCCAGCCAGCAAATCCTGTCACGAGGAAGTTTCTGGCTGACTCCACCCTACCATGCTTCCATACATGTTGTAGGCAAGTGTCTCCCCCCGCCCTACTTATAAAGAGACAACTACTTAAAAAAAAGGCCTCCTGCTGTTATGACAAAAGAGTCAACAGGATCAGGTTCCCCTGTCACCTACCATCGATCCGGCTGACCAGCTCCTCTAGAGCTTTGACTTTCTTCTGGATCCCCGGCTGTGCAAAGGTGTAGTTGTCCTGTGGGCAGAGGCCACAAGTCAGAAGCAGCAGCTTTAACAAGAGCTAGAATTGATCAGAACCAGATCACCAGTTCGACAGGGAGATGAGACTGTCATGAGCCAAGGAGACATGGCTCTTGAGCACCAGGATCACCTGCTTGCTGTGAAGTCCTTAGTCAGGACAGTGCCATCAGCACCCATCTCCCCAGGATTTTACTAATGGATTTAGCTCGGTGAGGTAGGCAAAATCTCCCTAATGCCGGAACATGCAAAACACTCACCCAGACAGGGAGAGAAGACAAGCACACTGCTACCCCAGCAAGGAAAGAGAAATCTCCATGGCCCCAGAGGCTCACCTGTATCCCATCCAGCAGCTTGCTCATGCACCAAAAGCTATCAGCTTCGATGCTCCGTAAAACATCCTGTGACAGGTTTGTCACATCAAAGTTTTCCACATCCTCCTCTGCAAAACAGAGAGCAAACAGCATCAGGAGGATGGGGGACACCAGGCAGCGCGTGGGACAAACCAAAGGGCTTTATCGTGCCAAAGCATTGCAAGAGGACTACAACACTCCATGCATTTGAGAGGTGTGCTTGGCACTGATCGCAGAGTACCCCTGCACTGACCTACTTCTCCAACTCAGGTGAAAGGCTGAAGAACCCCAAAAGACTTGTCAGCCATGACCTGAACCCAGCCCAGCTTCCCAGAGAACTGTGGGAGGGATCCCATAGCACTGCTGCTTTTGTCATCCCTTCTGGGGTGAGGGCTGTGCATGGACAAAGCTCTGGCATATTGGAACCCCTTGAGCCAGAGCGCATCTGCCCTGAGTGACAGCAGGTCTCTGCCAGCTGGTAGCACCACAGGGAGAATTGGGAGAGTTGAAACCTTTACCACAGCCAGAAACTAGGGAAGGAAACATTGCCCTTGGCTTGAGGCAGCACAAGGGAGCTTAGTTCCCGCTCTCAGTTGGATTCATCAGCATTAGCTCAGGATTAAGCACAACAGAGGCACCTAGAAAGTGGCTGCCAACTTTGAGGATTCATGAGGAAGAACTGCCAAAGCTTCAGAAACCTCTACAGGAGAGGAGGACTATAAGGCACAGCTGCGAGAACCCAAAAGCATGCAAACATTTCCCTGGACAGCAAAAAGACCCCGAGTTAAATCCAGCAGAGCCTGACAACTGGACCACATGGCAGAGAGATGGCTCAGCTTTGTGGAGATTCTCCTCCTCAAGCCCGGCTGACACAGAGTTTCTCACAGAGAAAGTTAAGAGTTCTCACAGAGTGCAAAAGGCTGCCCTTGCTTTTAAATGGGCTTATGAACCCCCAGGAAGGGTAAGGGAGAGATGCCTCGAGGATGGAATGACAGCGATGCTGGCTGAGTTTGGAGCAGAGATCACCTGCTCCAAGCCAGGCTCACCTTAACCTGGTGGAAACAGGCATGGGAAGGCAGTGGAACATAGTTGGGGAGACAGCCAGGAGACACAGGTCTGGCCCTCTTGGCTTGGCTTACCCAGCAGCTCCCTCCCTTTTCTCCTTGGGAAGAAAGCACCCATCATGTTTCTGTCATGCTGGTAAATCAGATCAGCAAATGCCAGGGCTAAACTCAGAGGCTCAAAAATACTAGCAAGCACCTTTGATGTTCCTTGGAAAAGAGCAAGAGAGGGAGAAGATGGGGCTCAGGGTCGGAGGCAGGCCACCCTCTTGACTTAAGACACACTGCAGGGCAGCTGTCACAGACTGGCACCACTGTGAAAACCAACACTAACAGATCCTGTCTGAAGGAGGAAGGGAAGTGCAGAGCCAGAGACTCCAACACTGCTCCCACCTATGCTTCTCCTCCAGCGCAGAGCTCAGCTCTGAAGCAAAGCTCAGCTCCAGAGCAAACTGCCACCAGGAGCTTTAAGGACAAACAAGAGCTTAACCCTACATTAATCTCGCAGTTTTGTACTGCAGAAAGAGCTGTAAAGCTGTTTTCCAGCTGCATATCATCATCATCCAACACTACCGCTCTTCTGCTGACTTCTCTACAGCCACTCTCAAATGATTCAGGTAATAAGAAAGGCAGGCAAAAAATCTGTTTAATATCCATCTCCTTCCCTAGCTAACTTTCTCCCACAGAGGAAGGTGGGTGGGCAGGCAAAGAAGCAGGACAGGGTACATGTGTATGGCCAGGACTAGTGGGAGAGGGAGGCTCAGCCATGTGGGAATGACCCCTGTGCAGAAGACTTCCCCGTGCAGCTCAGGCACGAGGATTATGATGGAGAAAGGGATGTGGTGACCTGCCCAGGTGATGGTGAACACCCTCCTGCTTGCACGAGTATGGGGTCAGGAGGAGCAATTCTGCCAACACCCCACTGTCAAAGCAAAACAGTGGCAGGAGGTCCTCAGCATGAGCCAACACACATTGCAAGAAGCTTTGAAAAAACCCCCAGGTCTCCAGAGTGGGGCTCAGCACAAACATCTGCTTAGCAGCATCACTAAAGAGGCCTCAAGGAAGATATAATATATAATCAATATATGGCTCTGACAGAGACTGAGAGGAAGCCAGTGGCATGGTGACAGCTGCTTGGAGCAGTGCCACAGGGAGTTCAAGGGCAACAAGGGCTCGAGGAAAGCAAAGTTTCTGTGAGTGATGTTTCAAAAGGGTTTAGGGAGGACACGGGAGAAGGGACAGACCAGAGAAGCCAGGGCTCCAGCCATCCACATCCCTCCTTTCTGTAGGAAAGCTTTAATGACTCCCTCTATTCTGGCAGCTGGGGCTCAGGGCAGGACTAGACAGCTGGAGGACAGTTAAACACAGTCTTAGCTCACAGATGTGCATAGCAGTGGGCAGGTCTCCACTGGTTCAGTGAGCCCCGGGTCCAGGACAAAACTGGTCAGAAAATGCTGATGTCAGAGCCTGGGCTGGGTGCGTCACAACATAACTACTGACACAAGGCTCCCCCTTCCCTTCACCCAAGTTTCTGCTCCTGCTTACAGGGAAACAGTGTCTTAACTGTGATTAGGACTTAGTAACAAAGCCAGTTAGAAGCAAATGAGATCAATACTTTCCATGGCACTGCTTCCCTCTACAGACAGACTTGATATGACACCAAACAGGTCCCAAAGCTGGGACAACCTTATGCAAGGCCCTAAATCGGGTGGAAGTGGTGTCATAAATCGAGATGGGCAGAGAACACTGGGACAGGGTGCAAGGGCCAGCACTGACAATAATGCTGAACTCATTTCTGAGCTTTGTCAATGCTGTTTTAAACACAAGCCCTAAGAGCTGGGAGTGACTCAGTGCATCAGGAAGGGCTGCAGGACCTGAGCTGGGAGGCAGTTTTAACACAACTGAGAGCTCAGTATCCTTGTACTTGCTGGGCCCTCTCTGATCACCCAGAGGCAGAGGCACATGGTTTCCTTGAGGAAAGGTGTCATTCCTGCCCCGATTCCTCGGATGCCAGACTGCCTCTCTATATCCTCATCGCTGAAGCTCTGCCTTCCCAGCAGCACTAGCAGCCTGTGCCCATCCAGAGGGTAGCAACGATAGGCTCAAGGCTCAGTAGCTCCTGCAGCCTCAACACCTCCCTCAAGCTCTTCCTCACCAGCATCTTACTGGCAGCACTAGCTGACAACAAGCAGTGGTCAGCAATCTGCTGCAGAAGGCATCAATCAGCCGGTAGGAGGAATCACTCCAGCTATGGACTGGTCAGTGGCAGGGGCCCAAAGTGCCCACGCTTGCTGCCAAGTAGCTGAGGCAGTTGTGTTCATGCAGGAGACAGACAGAGCATCACAGAAGAAGATGAGCCAGCTTGCCAAGTTGAGGGAAAGGGGAAAAGGGAAAAGACAGCAGTTAAATCTATCCCACCCACCAAGGGCTCAGAGCAGTCTGACCAGCACCTGGAAGGAGCATGAGTTTTGAATGCAGACTGGGTGGGTGAAAGTACAGGAAAAGCAACTGGTCCCAGCTGGCACTGCAGAAGGGGTCAGGGAAGTTCAGACACCAGGACTGGAAAACTCTGGGGAGCAGCTGCATCTCCCTGTCTCAGGGTAGTTAGTATTTTCTGAAGCAAGTCAAAGGTGCACATACACTGGATTCAAGGCATTGCTCAGAAAGAGGGAAGCAGTATCAATAGGAACCCTTCAGTCAGGCTAGAGAGATGTAAGTTAATAGCAGAATCATCCAGTTCCCAAAGCATCCAGGGCAGCTAGGATAAATAGCTTCCTGTGAATGTTTTTCACTCACTGGTCTGTTTATCTCCTTCAGGACCAGGAGGCATGCACCTTCCTCCCCACACTTTCTGTGGTGATGACGGAAAGGCATCAAGTCAAAGACACAGCAGTATGGCCAGCCAAACTGCTGTAACTGCCACCCCAAGCAAGCTTTGTTTAATCTCTCTGCACACAAGAGCCTGGGAACTGCTCGTGCAGTTGGCCAACTGTTGCTTCATTGCTCATATCAACTTCAAAGAAAAGGTGCCAAATTGTTTCCTGAGAGTGACCATTAAGCTACCATTCTGTACCTAAACAACCCACCTTTTCCCAATGGACATGTTCCAGCCCTTAGAAACTTAGAAAAAAACCTCTGCACATCCCACTGAAGCACATTTTAGGCCTTGGTCTAGTAACATACATAATGGAAACATCATGAACCAGACACATTAATCAGCTGCTGACACCAAGGAGAGATTTTAATTGATCTGTAGAAAAGATGATTTGTTGTCTGCAAATGCATTCCCTGCCCAAAGCATGGGATGATAGGTCAGAAGTCTACAGTGACCTTGGTAATGGGGACCAGCCTGTTAGCAGAGCTGAGATCACTTCATGAGATGCTACACAGCCAGACTAGGGAGCAGGTAGCCACCAAGACAACCTGTGACCTAAAGGCTAGTTTTTAAATCGCAGGCTCCGGGGAGATAAGTGGGATGCATGATGTTGCTTGGCCAAATTCAACCGGTCTCACGCAGAGGATTTTCTCCAACACAAGTTTCAGAGATAGCTGGAAAAAGGAAGGTCACATCCACAGAGGAAGCTTCAATCAGGGGTGAAAACAGCCTTGGAAGATGGTGAGAAGCATGACCCCAGCGAAGAGACGGACAGGGCGAATGCAGCATGAACTCTGATGCCACAAGCAGAGAGAGTTAAGCCATGACAACCAACATGGTACAGGAATGCAAGAAGTCACACCAGGTACCCACAGTCAGCTCTGATGCTTCAGACCAGTTCCCTTCTTGCATAGGTAACTCACTGTGCACAGCTCTACTGCTAACCCAATAAAACAATCCTGAGCCTCCATGAGGACTACGTCCCATTGATGCTGCTCAACCAATAAGGCACAGGAGAGGCCACTCAAAGAGAATCTGTTCAGACCTGAAATGTTCTTGACCTCCGACAAAAGGGAATTCACTCCAGTTGGTAGCATTTCGTGCCTTCTCCTTCAGACTGCAAGAAGCAACAGCACCTCCTAGGGATCAGTCCTGACCACACTGGCTATCACAGTGGAAAGTAAGGTGGCTTACCTCTTCACAATACCCTCAGAAGAGACAGATCAGTACTAGTTTACAAAGCCTTAGCTTGATAGTGGAAGGCTTTCATCAACTTCAACATGTTTTGGATCAGACCTTAAAAATATTTGTTCAATGGGATTTCTGTCATTAATGCAGTCCTATGAATTCCTTTTTTCTTCTATTCACAGTGAAAACTAAGAGCCTTTAAACGTAGGGATTATGACATCCCAGCATTAACATCAACTCCAAAACACAGCTAGAACTGGAAAAAGAACAAAAACGCTATGGGTGGAAAGGACTTGATCTCCATGTAAAAGCCACTGGCTGACAAGAAATCCAAAAGCAGCAGGAAGAAGTCAGTTCGCTTTCTGAAACTCTCAGCTTGAGAAACACACCTGTACTAGCAGCAAGGGACAGGAATCCTTACTTGAATAGCTTATTTTACATTCTTAGCAGGGTCTCTTTATACTTCACTCATTCCTCCTAGAGCAAGAACTGTCTCCAAGTCCAAGCTTTGAGAGCAAGACCCTCCTGCAACTCTGTATACCAGGGCTTTGCCTAAACTCCTTCAGTGCCTAAAAGACCCCATTCTCCTCTGAACTGTAATATTCTTAAGTACACTGAAATGCAAACCCACTTTTAGCACTTTAACTTCTGTGGGGCTCAGCAAGATTATCAAACTGAAGGCAATTCAACCAGGAAGCAGAGATACAGTAAGAGGTCAAGATGCATTTCCAACCTGGCACAGGCGCTCTGAAGGAAGAACACATCACCCCCTCCTCCAGCAAGGCAAGTTTTCCTCATGTCAGCATTTCACACCATTTCAAACACCATCGTCAGGAGTGCTTCAAGCAGCAAATATAACTTACCAACATGCTCAGAGAGGAACACAACAAAGAACGGAGTGACCAGGTCATTGATTCCCTGTACATAGCCGCTGGCTGGGTGTCGAATGGCCCAGATAAACAGGATTCTTTCAAAAATCTAGGGAAGAATGAGGGAAAGCATGTACCTGCATTAGCCATGCACAAAGCAAAGGCAGAAAAGCATAACTGCTAAGCTCAGGTAGTGGAGAGCATGCACTGACAGGCTTTTCTGTAGCAATACAGGTAATGCAAAAAGCGTAAAAGTCCTAAGACTCCTGTATGATCAACAGATTCCCCACATAGGCCAGCCCACTTTCAGAGAACAGGACAGTCCAGTTGAGACTCCTCATCAAAGCCTCTGCCTGAGGAAATGCAGACCCAACTTTTCAAGAACCAGATAGCTTAATAGTCACAGGACAGGGCTGCCTCTTAGCAGAGCAGCATGCTTTGCTGAACATAAGGTGGAAAGCTAAAGTACTCCCAGCAAAACATGACATATTGGGATAGTTCCCAAAGAGCAGTCTCCCCCACAACAACCAACGTGCTGTTCCCAAATTGCCGAATCCTCCTGGGCACCATGCTCTGACATATCACGTACACACACTGGGCTTGTTTCCAAAGAGGACAAGTGCCCACACCTCCTGGCCATCTCTCAAACCCATCCCTGCCCGGGTTGCTCACATACCACTTTGCACAAAAAAGGTTTTGAAGTAAAACAGAACTATGTCCTCTTTGGGTTCAAATGCCTCCAACTTGTCTCAAAACAAAACCTTCAGGTCTTTTACCAACTCTTGCCACAGAAGAGATGATCTCATAACCCCTGAGCTCCAAGTCTTTCAGAAATATGGGACAAGACCAGACAGTTTCAACAGATACTTGCATTAGGAGCTGTGACCCAGGGAAGTTTCTCCACAAAGCTAACTCACTAGTAGAAATGTTTGTCTAACTCCACACACACGCCCCATGGCAAATGTGGAGCAGGAGTTTCACTTCCCCTTACCTCCTGGACGAGTGGCTGCTGGAAGAGGGGAATGAGTGGGTTGGTCCTTGGAATGTCAATGTGGATCTGGAAAAGAGGGTGGGTTACACATACCAACTGTGCTTTCCAGGGCCAAAATAACTCATCACAGGTTAACACACCTCAGTGTCCCACCAAGCAAGAGCTGCTCTTGCTGAGAAGCACAGTGAGGGCTATAGATGACAGCTGTACTGAGAAAATCATCTACAGTTTTATCTCCAATCTCCTCTGCTCAGGTGTAGGCAGGTGGTCCAGGCTGGGAAAGAGTTGGGGTCTGAAGTGTATTATTAGATCATTTTAGGAAAAGCTTAAACTAACAAGGACAGAAACATGGTGCTTTTCCCCCAAGGAGAAGACTCCTATGAGCTACAGCTAGATAAAGTTCTAGTGTTACCTTAACCACATGGACAAGCAGTGGCAACAGAGAGGAAAGGGATATAACCAAGGCAGAAAGATGGGCAGCAGGCAGAGGATTCATACCTGTCGGTAGGTGTCTTGATGGTGCTCCTCATTCCGGGAATCGTAATACTGCTGAATGAAGCCAAAGTACTCCTCCCGCTTGCGCTGCAAAGTCAGCTTTCGACGCTCTGAGTTTGCAGGAAGATAGCCCTGTATCAGGAAAACCCATATCAGCTCAGACCCTCTTCCTCACCAGAAACCATCCCTTAAAATCCTGCCAGTCAGCTGTGCACCCAGAAACATCAGACACACAAACTCAGGAGCTGAGGAAAGAACTTTCATGGCATTTGGCTTTCCGAGCCTGATGTCTTCACTGATCTTGGAGGAACCCAACTTCATTGGATTCACTTTCCTTAAAGAGAGTGAACTACATATTCCCCACACTAGTCTGGGCTTTGAACTCAAAGAAGATGTAGCAATAACACTCCCCAATCAAAAAATCCCTACAGCTCTCACCTGTAGACTGGGCACAGATAAAACACGAGCAAAGCTGGTTATGGGACACATGAAGGCCTGGGAGCAGGTCCCTGGCTCAGCACAATCACCCCAGACTCCTGTGTCAGAGCTCCAAGTACTTACTGAGAGGAGACGCCATGTCACAGGCCGGACCTCTCTAGGTACACCAGGCCAGCTGCATTTTCTCAGCTCATCTGCAAACGGACAGTGGTGGCAATGGATTAGATCCTAGGCACGTCCAGGCACCACTGTACCTAGAAGGAGAGGAAAGCCCAGTCTGCTCCTGCAGGCTCTGGAGACATTGAGCCACCAGGAAGGCTCCCACACTAGCAATGACCAGGCATGTGGTTCTGCTGCAAGGGGAGTAGAGATGATTTCAGCTTAGCTTGGGCACGGAACTGGTAGCTGCAGGGACCCCAGTGGGCCAGAACCTCAGTTCTCATGCAGAGTCCAACAGCCCGCAGTGATCCCAACCATCATATACAAGATGGAGAACGATAAGGAACACAGGAAGTGGTTGGAGGACATTATCATCTGCCAACAGAGTGATCTGTGCAACCATCCCACTTGGTGCAACTGCAGGTAGTCATTTTTCCACTCTGAAGCAGATCCAATCACAACTTGATGCAGGCTGCCTCTGCCTTCCCCTTCCCACCCAGACGCACCCTCATTTTGCCACACTCACCCAGGTCTGTGTTGTGACTGGAAAGGAGCTGTCGAAACTTCTCCAGCCGTGTTTTCTCCCTCACAGTCATGGGGGGAGCACCAGAAGCATTTTGGTCAGAGATTCGGGCAACAAGTGGAATGACAGGTCGAAGGGGAAGGGACTGCTGCTTCTGAAGGGGGGTCCGCACACAGGCCTCCTCTGCAAGGACCAGATGCTGCACTGAGGTGACTGGAAGGAGATTGCAGCTCTCCAACCCTTCCTCACTCCTCTAGCCACTTTCAGAGACCTGCCACTGCAGATTTTGCCCCTCTCTTCCCCAGCACCAGTAAACAGCATCACTGGCCCACTCCAATGGATCAGCTGGTTCACAGGCATCTGCTGCAGCTCTTCCATCGCTTCCCCCCATTTCTCCTTCCCTTTCTTCCTCCAGCATCCAGACACCTGGCTGCAAGTGGATCAGACTTCCCTCTGCACATGGGAAGCCATGGGCAGGACACAGGTGACAAGGCAGAAGCAGCTGTGGGAATCCCAGAACTGACCATCAGATCTGCTCCGCTCTCCACTGATCTAAACAGCAACAAAGCTAATTGCTAGTGCAGAGAGAGGAGGCAATGGGCTGCCAGCGCCACCTTCTGGGTTACTTTCACTGCACAGGCAGACAAGGCAGAGTGAGCAGGGTCTGATGCTGCCCGATTTCCTGCCCAAGCTGTATCGACTTGGTGTCAACAGGACCTCATCCACATCTTTCCTAAGAGCAGCACACTCTAGGCCACAAAGGAAGCAGACAGTGAGCAAGCCCAAGCAAGAACTTAACAGATCTCCAAACTCCCTTAGCACCCAGAACATGGGATACTCTGGGACAGACATGGCTGTAGCAGGATACTGAGCAGCAAAGAACACTGAAGCATTAAGACCAGGCTTCTAAAAATGCTTGGAGTAGAGGATACTACAAAGAAGAATAAACCTCTGTTATGCTTACAGGCTGTGTCACAGCCTCTTGCCCATACCCTGTGAGTAGCAATAAGCAGTTGAGTTCAGTGTTCAAGTAGGAGAGCACTAGAGCAGGAGGCTGCCCCTGAAGACAGCTCTTACCAGAAGTCCTGGAGAGCTGGGCCTCACTGTTGGACTTGATGACCTTGCAGTTGGTGGGCATGTCACTGAGAGTAGACTGGGCCCGCTCGGGTTTCACCCGCAGCTTGCTGTGGTTCTCTAAAACCTGGGCTGCTGTGGCCTTGGCCACTTTAGAGTTCAGAGTTTGCAAAGAGGAAGAAGAGGAAGAGAAGTCCTCATCTTCATCATCACCGATGTCCCAGGCATCACTGGTACTGCGGGCAAACTCATGAAAGCTGGAGGCCTTCTTGTTTTTCATAGGCAATGCACTGGCCTTGGAGCGGTCCTTGATGAAGCTGCGAGCCAGAGAGGAATGGTATCAGAGCCATGCTGTTACATGAGTCCATTTTGTTTCCTTTCCCCACATCCTCGCTCCAATTAGCCAATCCCTTTATCCAGTTTCCCTGTTCCTCCTCCCAGACCTAAGGAATATGTTAAGTCTGTCTGGGTTGCACACTGCTAGGAGTCAGAGCTTGAGCTGCTCTGACAGCAGTCACGGAGGCCACAGTGGCAGCAAACAGCTGGAGAGAAGCCAGGCTTCCTGGCTCAAAAGGGCAAATACAGTTCCTCCAGCTCTGCCTTCCCCCACCCTACAGAAAACAGGTACATTAACACCCAAAAAAAGTCTTGCAACCTGGAGAGAGGCATGTCAGAGGTTAGACAGAGCAGGTCTGCTCCCGTGGACAGTCCCAATACAGCTGTGATCGTTCCCAGCAGCCAGACCAGCCTGGTTCTTTCCTCAGGCACAGGAGGAGCCTTTGCATTTACTTTTAAGCTACAAGAGTCAAAGTCCACCACTCGAAGCAGGGAACTTTCACCGCTACACAGCACGAGATGGGGATAAGGAGTCAGTTCAGATCCATTCTGCCTTTTCCTGCCAGTAAGGGTGCTGCGGTTCTCCAGTCTTGTAGCTGCTGGGCAGCTTTACCTCCCTTTCCCTTAATTCTTCCAGCTCCAAGGAGGAGCAGAAGAATCAGACACCATTGCTGGAAAAAAAAAAAAGTCTGTCTCCTTTAATGGTGCTGTTACTGTACAGATTTCTGGCCACAAAAGGCACCAGCAAATAAACTTTCCGTGCAATCTTTCATAGCACTCAAGACAGCACAGCACCCCACTGCTGTCCTTGTTTGCTGCAATATCACAGTGCCAGGGATGCTAGAGACCTCGACCTACTGCAGAACTGAGCCAAAAACCTTCAAAGCCTTGTGGACTGCATCTCCAGGAGATAAACACTTACTTTTTGGTGAGCCGGGAATCCAGGGGAGGATGCTGTGCTCCATAGACAGGTTGAATGCTGCAGGAAGGGGACAGAAAAAAAAACACCAAGACACTACAGAAAGAGGTCCCATGAATCATCTCAGCTTAGGCTGGGGTCACAATTCTTGCCTGCTCTCAGGAGCTGAATATAAGACCAAAACTAACTTCAAAAACCTTCTAACTTAAAAGCCTTAAAACCAAAGTGCCACATTCAGATAAAGATTTGTTCTTTGCAGCAGCAAAGAGAAGCCTGTTTAAACTCTGAGGGCCTTTCCAGCCTGAACTGATCTGCTCCTTTCTGCACCATCAGTCCACTCCAAGTGACCACGTGCCTCAGTCTCCCTGCTGATGTTCACTCTCTTTGCCATTAAGGGAACTTCCAGTTTTGGGAATTCACCTTTCCAAGGCCTGTGGGACACGGAAGGACAGTGACACTGGGGAGGGTTTGAACCCCATGCTGGCTCTCAGGATCATAGCCTATGCTACAGCATTGGAATATCTGGTACAGTATGTGGTCTGACTCGGGTCCAAATCCCAGCTTAATCAACTACTTCCTATGTGATCTGAAATGAGTCACCACAACTCAGGTCCTTGGCTCCCCATTCTGTGGAGTGGGACTAATGGAACAGGGAGCCTGAGGGCTCCACATACTGCATGGGGAACACCACCTCACAGAGAAGCTACTAGACAAGTGCTAATTGCTGGTTTTACAGACTCTGGACATGAGACAGGGATTCTGAGTTATTACCTCCATTTGGGCAACTACTCACAGCCACCCCACCCTGGAAAACCATCTCTGAAAAAACAAGTCCTCCCCATCCTCAGCATAGTCCCGTGACCCATGGAAAAGACAAAAGCCCATTCTGAGATGGCACACAAGAAACAAGCTCCTCTTGGGTCAATAGAGCTGGTCTGGTTTCTAGGAGCTGCAGATGGTGCCTGGCAGTAAAACGAGGAGAGCCCAGTCGTGTAGGAGAGGGATGGCAGCCTGGTACAGCTGGAAAGCATGCTGGGAACCAGATGATGCTGAGAAGGCAGAAGCAACAGGTCCAGCTGGCACAGAAGAGATGCAGAGATCCAGGGTAGCGGCTGGAAACAACCGCAGCGTACAGAGATCCTGGTAGAATACTCCAGCAAGGAGTGGGCTCACCACTGCAGCAGCTGTCCCTCGTAGCTGTAAGTGCTGAAAAGGCTCACTGTGTTTACCCACCAACGATTAAGCCTAGGATAGAGTGTGATGACTAATGAGCATCTTGAAGTCAGGACAGCTATTAAGCAGAGGCACCTCCATGGATGGCCATACCAAGCAGAGTAAGGAAAAGGGAGTAAGAAAAACAACCCCTCCAGACCAGAACTGTTTCCCAATGACTTGTTGCAGCTCCTTGCAGAAAACAAGCCAGCAGAGCCTCTCCCATAACCAGTACCAAACTCGCACTGTCTCGTGATAGCCAGGACACCACTGCTCTTCTCTGCGCTGGGACCCACAGGCTGCCAATAGGCAACTGCTTTGATTTACCTGCAAAGGCCTGGACTTCACAAGACCAATGAATGATGTACGTTAGAGAGAGAGGAGGGGATGTGACAGCCAGTGCTGGGTGAGGAAACTCTCTCCTGTGGTTCTGAAGCAATCGGCCAATGGCTGATACAATGGCAGAGGGTCCCACCTCCCAAACAGCTTTTTAAAGACTCAGAACCCAGACACTCCCAAACAAAGAATCTCGAGCTGATCTCAGCTGACACTGTGCTCCCAGACTGACTGGACTCCCCTGTTCAGTCTTAGTTTAAGTTCTTTGGGACAGGCTTTTTGTTACCTGAATGTTCAGTGTCTGGTACAATGGGTGACTAATGGTGTATGGTACAGTGGCTGTGCTGTGTTATACTGCTCAGGAGATCATCACAGGGTGTGGGTTATTGACACTGCAACAGAAAGCATATCCATGAAACTTCAGTGCCCCTTTGGACACAGAACATATTTACTTCTAGCAGACTGTTTCTCCCCTTTTAAAACAGCATTTAAATAGCCCCAACCAGACACTGACTGCCCATTTCCCCAAAGAGCAGGAAATAAACAGCACATCACAGATGACAACACATTAGACCACCCTGCCAAAGCATCCTCAGGAAATTATTGGGGAGAGAATTTCCAATGCAAAACCCACAGGACAGCATTGGAAAAACAAAACAATATTTACCAGTTCTGCCACCCTAAATCCAGAGGGACCAAAAGCACCAAATAAAAGCTAATATAACTAAGTGACCAAATGCACAAAGTGTCATGGAAAAGGAAGCTAACACAGCGTTCTAATCTCTACAGAGCCTTCTTTTGCCAAACTGTCAGGGTAAAGAAAGGAGGCAGCCAAGAATCTGTACGGGAAGGTCTCGCAAAGCTCAGACAAAAAAGAAGAAAGGAAGCTTCGTGTCTAGTGACCATGGATGCAGCACATTCCACCTACACCTTTTGTGGTCATGTTGCCCAAGACCTATTGGTAACTGTCCCTGGAAATAGGGTATTTGGAGGTGGTAACATGGCTCCTGCACAGCTGGATATTTGCCAAGTAGGCAGTTAGAAGCAGTAGAGAACACTGCCAAAAACTCTATGATGGAGTGTATTGTCTAGGTAGGACCGGCTGCCTCCCAGACCGGTTCATCTGGTTTGAGCTTTCCAAGTCAAAGCTCAAAAGTCACCAAATGCAGAAGAGAAATGGTGTCCAAGACCACCAGCTGAGCGCAAATCTGAGACCTTCAAATAAGAGATGGCAGCAATCAGGAGACAAAATAACCCAGGGAAAGCACAGCATTTTCCTCCCCCATGAGAGGCACAGGAGGAACACTGAGTGCACCTTGCTTTCCCTTTGCTTGCCACAGACCCGGATTGTCCAGCCAACCTGAAGGAGTCAGCACAATGACAAAGAGATGAGTGAAAGCACATTTGAAATATTTAACTGGCCTAGCAGGATTTAAAGTCAACTAAGCATTTCAGACTGTGTATGTACCCCAGGAGGGGAAGGGCAGGATTCATATAAGGAAAACAAGAGCAAATGTGAAGAGTCCCCAGATGGGAAAAGCACCTGGAAGAGCCTTCACAGAGAGGCAGACGCCATCTCCCTCTGGCAGCCTTGCTCCCAAAGCATTATAGGGAGCATCTCCTTCATCACCACCAGCCTCTTCTTCCTAAATACCATGTGAATCAGACATTTCACTTGTTTCTTCCATCCCTGGGTGAGCGTGCATGCCTCAACAGGAACCAGGACATCACAGCCAGAGGAACTGAGGGGAGGTGCATAAAAGAGAGCCCCCCTACGTCCTCTGTCTTGAGTAGATGTGGAGAAGAATTAACATCCCACATAAAGAAAGACAATGGTGGGGTTACTGGCGTTGGCAGGGGCACCCCTCTAGGACAGTGCTGCTGCCACTCAAGGCAATACCTCCTAAGGACTTCAGGAAAGGATGAGCTTTCTTCAGTATCTGTGGATAGGAAGATGGTACAGTCCTGGCTCCGACGCCACCCCAAAGGGGCCTTCAAGGCCCTAATCCCTCAATCCTGCTTCTCATGGGGCAGAGGAGGCACACAGGGGTCCCCATAGCCCCCGCACAGCCTGCCTCGTCCTACAGATGAGTGAGCAGTTCTGATCCTACCCTTGTCTCTTAAACAGTAAGCCTTTCTCCATCAACATTTCTCTGTCCCATAGCCTGGGGTGCCCCTGGCATCCACCCTATTGCAGGGGGGAACAAC
The DNA here is from genome assembly GCA_013396775.1 of Cephalopterus ornatus. Classification (NCBI taxonomy): domain Eukaryota; kingdom Metazoa; phylum Chordata; class Aves; order Passeriformes; family Cotingidae; genus Cephalopterus; species Cephalopterus ornatus. The sequence continues at coordinate 2,353 of VZRE01003185.1, read as the reverse complement.
AGGGTCCCCAGCCAGCTCCTCTGCCCTGCAGCCAGGATAGGTACGCCTGGTATCCCCCCAGCCTTGCAGGGAGGTACCGCAGGACTCTTAGTCCCGTAGCCAGTGTGGGTGACAGCCCCTTCCCAAGGCAGAGGGACGGCTCCAGCTCCCCTTCCCGACACCCTCAAGCTGCGAGGGTGGGGGTTGCGGCCCGTGGACCCCTTCCCCGGGCTCACCTGCCCGGCAGCTTGGCGCTCCGCTTCCAGAACTGCCGGCCGCTCTCGGCCGCCATGACGGAGGGAGGGGCGGGCCC
>VZRE01003183.1:9904-79643 GCA_013396775.1 Cephalopterus ornatus | reverse complement strand
TACTCGCATACCCAGCGACCCGGGTGTCCAGGTGCCCGCGTGTCCGGGTGCCCAGGGACACAGTTCTCCAGGTGCCCGTGGCCCCAGGTATCCAGGGACACAGTTCTCCAGGTGCCCGTGGCCCCAGGTATCCAGGGACACAGTTCTCCAGGTGCCCGTGGCCCCAGGTATCCAGGGACACAGGTGCTAGCCCCATAACAGGGACAGGATTGGGCTCCCAATTTCAGCAAGTTTCACCCCAAAACAAGCCCCAGGTTCTTCGCGGATGGAGGTGTCTGCCCCCATTAGCAGAGCATGGCCTAAGGAGAGGCTGCTCGCATGGAATTAATGCTCCGGGGGGGGGCTGAAATTCCTTTTAGTGCCGCTTTGTTGTGGCCTCGTAGCCTCTCTGGTTTTGTTCCCTTTCCTGTGCCGGCCCTCTTGGCAGCCAGGGGTGGGATTTGGGGTTATGCAGCTGCCGGGGATAACTGTCGTTCCCACAGTTTGAGACAGGAAAAGCCTCTGTGGGTTTGATGTGTCATCACGTGAGGCACCAGGAAAACCTGGGAGTGCCTTCCAAGGGCTCAATTGACTGCAGTTTGGAGTCCCAGATTATTATTATCTCATCCTCTGCCTTGCTTTGGAACCGCCTGCATATCCAGGGAGGTGGTTTAATTGTCTTCCCCTCATTAGTCCTTTTTCTCTGTGCCCAAGTAATAAATAGAAAGTGTAATTTGTAATTAAAATAACCAGATTTTTATAAGATGCATAAACAGCCCATTCATAGCATTGAATACTATTTTGCAGTATTTTTGGTGCAGATTATTTCTGTGTCCACACATAGCCTAATGTTAATTCCTTATTTAATGGCAATGAAAGTGTTTGGGAAGAGCAGCTGTGGCAAAGGTGGATTTACTTACTTATGTTTTACCTCTTCCTCCCATAGATTTATTCTGTTTGGGGGGTTTTCTAGCTGTAAAAATCTTTATTATGGGTTTCGACTTGGCTTGATAAAGGTGTTTAGGTGAGTCTTGGATTCAGTATTTAATATCTTCTACTTAAAAAATCAGTGTAATGGCTTTACTCAAATAGGAACTGATCCCAGACTACTAAATCTGCCTAAATCCCAACCTTAAACAGAGCAGTTCAGAGAGTCACCGGATTATTCTATCAGATGAACACATTATTTTTAATTTTTTTGATGCATTTGCTCATCTAAAGAATCACTTTCTGTTAAAATATTAAAAAATCCTGTTTTCAGGAAGGTGTCTTCCCAGACCCCTGGATTCTTTGTGTTTATTATAGAGGGAATTGAAAGTGAAGCACAAGAAATGAAAGGATAATTATGTATATATTAGGTAGCGTATATATACATAGTAACAGCAACTCGTTGTTTTATTGTATTTTGGGGAAGAAAAGTGGAATTCTGGCACTCGTGGAAGTGATAGAGACAAGTTTACCGACCCAGTGGAGACAGACAAATATTATCAGGAAGCACTTTGCTCGTGGCAACTCCATTTTCCACTTGAAAGTTCCCTTTTGTGCAGCAATCCGTTGCCTTCAGGAGTTATAAATAGCTGGGATGTGGGAATTGGTGTGGAATGACTCCCTGGCTGCTTTTTGGCCCATCTGGCAGCGGGACAGTGTTGATTTGCTCCCGTAGTTTGTCATCACTGATGTGAAAAGGGGAATTATTGATCTGTTCAGACAAAAGGGGAGTTCTGGTGCTTGCAGGGGCTGCAGTTGCCTTTGCCGGGGGCTGAGCTCTGTACTCTGAATTCTTTGGGGATTAAGATGTGGTATTTCCTCAGAAGGAAGTTCTTTCTGAAGGCCTTGCGGCAGCATAGTCAAAAAGGAGAAGGAAAGAGGTAGTTCTTCTTTTTCCTCTCTCTCCCAAAGCCTGGTGTTTAACTATCCTGGGGATGTCAGGGGTTGGACTGTGTTTTTCCTGCATGGAAAATGTGACCTGGGTTCGTTGTGTGCCAGTGCTCCTGGGTGTTGCAGTACCTTAGACGCTCCTTTTGGAAGTGCAGTTTATTCGGAGTGGTGTGGATTTTGGAGTGTTCAGAAGGAGTTTGGGAGAGCACTCCCTGCAGAATTCCAAGGAACAATTTTGTGCCCTCGTAGGGGAGCGTCTCTGTTAAGAAATGCAGCTGTTTTTAACAACCAGGTGACATGGGAACAGTGGGACTTGGTCCCTGAATCAGGAGCAGCAGGACATGAGAGGAATGGGAAGAGACTTTTATGTTGCTTATTGGCATTTCTCAGCTCAGTTTTAGTCATTTGTGGGCCATTTCCTCACCAAAATTGGGTGGTAGAAGAGTTAAATGGGTATTGTTGTTTGCTTTGGGTGGTTTTATTCTGGTTGTTGACAGTTACATTTTGTTCTGTTGCATCTGGACACTTTATTTCTGGCTTTATGCAATTTTTGTGATTATTTCACTGCAAACCGAGGGGGTTTTTAATCGTGGCTCTTTGTATGTCACTGTATTCTTTAAAGTTTGTAGTTAATGTATTTTTCTCTGTTGTGATTGTCCAGACAGAACAATTGATCCAGCATTGCATAACAATCAACACTGCATGGACAGGTGGGGGTTGCAGTGTAGCAGGTTGCAATAGATTGCATACTTGATTTTAGGTCTTTATTTATAATTTTATTAAATTAAAACTCTTAATTAAATAATTTTTATTTAATATAGTCCAATGGGCTGCAAGAAATGAGTTGCCTTATTCTGAAGTGGCGTTTTATGTGATCTTACTGATTCTGTGATGTGGATTTTGTGGACCAAAGCCACGTTACCCCCTCACTGGAGTGAAGTGGGGTGCTCCAGGGAGCAGTGTTTGTAGTCCTTAGCTATTCATGACCCTGCTCCTCTCCCTTCCCTCCCCCTTTTTCCACGGACACCACCGGCTTGGATTTCTCCGGCGGTGGGGGGTGTTGGCTCAGGGGGTACAGGCAGCATCCCTCCGGTTGGATAAGAAACTGCTTTCTGAGGAGATTGCACTGTGGGTTTTGTGTGGATGAGGGATGACGGGAACATCCAAGGCCTTGAACACTTCCAGGGATGGAGGTGGGATGGACAGGGATGGAAAACCTCCCTGTGTCCTTGTGTGTGGTTGGCACATACCTGTGAGAAATGCAGATATTGCTGGGTGGCTCGAACTGGAAGAATCCATATTTATCTATAATGAAAAGAATGAGGAGAATGCACATCTTTTAAAGTATTTCTTCAGTGAATCCTGCTTTGTCGGTGTGTTTGAACTCCTCTAAATCAGGGATGCTGCTCAGGTGTGAGCTGGGAACAAGACAGCGTGGAGGGAGTGTTTAGTTATTTACTTAACACAGCCTCTTCACCGATAAGAAAATGTCAGTTCTGAAAATGTGGAAGTGGTTGGCGAGCTGGGAATGTTGCTACCAACAACAGAGGGTTGTTTGGGGGTTTAAATCTTGTGCTAATCCAACTGGGTTTTATTGCCACAACTTGAGTTTGTTTTCTTTCCACTTCCCAACCACAGAGACAATTTTGGCCTCATGACAGTTCAAGTTTCTCTGTGTTTTTTGTGTCAATATCTTTATGAGATCCCAAATGTTGCCATAAAGATAGGGTTGTACCTATTTCCTGCTGAACAATGGCCAAAATCCACTTTATCAGTGGATTACACAAGGCTGGTTTCACCTGGTACGGGATATTCCGTAGTCCAATGTAAATATCTGTATAATCAAGCGTTTAATACTATCAGACATAAAGTAGCATCAGATATGTAATATCAGGGACATAATGGTATAAGAGGTATAATGATACCAGGGATGTAATAATATCAGATATGTGATAATACCGGGGCTATAGTAACCGGGGCTTAAAACATCTGTTAGTTCAGAATTACTCTGAGAAAAGTGCTTTTGGCAAAGCTGTCTGCGTGCACGGGGGTGTGCTGTTTGGGGCCTGCGTGGGTGAAAAGCCTGTTAGGTTTTGGGAAGCTGTGAGGGTGTACGTGTTTGCGGGACTGTCTGAGCAGCGCTGTTCGGTCCCGCAGGAGGAGTGAGGGGGGTGTGAGGGCTGCCCTGTGGGGCAGGGGCGTGCATGGAGGGTGGGCACGCAGGGTGGACGCGCAGGCCGGGACGCGTGCTGTATTGCTGTATGTGTGTTGCAGGCGGGCGGGCGGCATGGCCACGAACAGCCTGGTGCTGCCCATCGTGCTGTGGGGCCGCCGTGCCCCCACGCACTGCGTGTCCTCCCTGCTGCTCATGGACGGCGCCTCTGTCATTGTCACCGGCTGCCACGACGGGCAGATCTGCCTCTGGGACCTCGCCCCGGACCTGCAGGTAATGTTCCCTCTGGAGTCGTCGTCCCCGTGGCTTTAGGGGTGCTGTGTCCTCGCCCTTCCACTCCCGTGTGTGTGTGGCCTTCCTCTCCAGCGCCCGGGTTCGCACCACGGTGACCACTGCAGGTCAAAAAGAGGTCTGGGCTCTTGAACTTTGTTGCTATCGCTGCAGTAAGTTTTTTTTAAGTAATTCCTGTTTATTGGAGCTGCTCTAAACCAGTTCCTTTCGAGTTGAGGGTCTAATGTTGGTTTGTTAATATTCATAGAATCATAGAATCAGCCGGGTTGGAAAGGACCTCTGAGATCATCAAATCCAAGCCTTGATCTACTACCGCTGTGGTTACTAGGCAATGGCACTAAGTGCCACATCCAGTCTCATCTTAAATACCTCCAGGAACGGAGAAACGGAATTCACTGCCCTCATAGCCAGGAATTCCTTCCCAATATCCCATCTGTCCCTGCCCTCTGGCAGCGGGAAGCCTTTTCCCTTGTCCTGTCCCTCCATCCCAAGTCCAAAATCCCTCCCCAGCTCTCCTGGAACCCCTTTAGGCACTGGAGGGGCTGTCAAGCCTCCTCTTGTTTATAAATATAGAGAACTTGTGTTGTACAACAATAGTTTCCCTAGTCAATTTTTTCATCAAGACTGAGCCAGTTTTATAAATATTTACAAGTATTGGTTTATAGATTTATAAGTATTGACATGAGTTTGCCAATTGCCTTTTTTTCCCCAAATTTGCCTTGCAGTGTTCAGTAGAAACTCTCGAGATTATATATCCACAGCTATGCTAATTAAATGTGTGTATATTAATAGGTATATACTACATAAATTAATAGATATATAATACATAAAATAGACAGCTGGAATATGTTTTCCAAATGGTGCCTGTGGTTTTTTGACTTGCCATTTTCTTTCTGTGGTCCCAGATTAATCCCAGAGCTCTGCTGTTTGGTCACACAGCCTCAGTTACTTGTTTATCCAAGGCTTCAGCTTCCAGTGAAAAACAATATATAGTGAGTGCATCTGAGAGTGGGTGAGTTTCTGAGCAGTTTTGCTATGCAGAACTATCAAATAATGGAAATCTGTCCCCAAATTATCTGTATTTCCACACTGGGACTGTGTTTGATTTTTTTTTTTATCCTTAAGAAAAAATTCATCAGCAAATACATTTTATTTTTTAAATGGTTTTGTTTACTAATCAGAGGAGCAGTTTAGAGGGTGGAAGAGGGAAGGATTTCTTGGGCGGTTGATATCCACGTAAATACGTCTGGAGAAGGCAGGGAGGTTGGTTTTCCTTCCTTCTCTGAACACAGTTCATGTAATCACTAATTAAAGGTTCCTCCTAGTGTAGAGGTGTTTTGAAATGCCTGGAAGCCTGGAGTGGTTTCCCTGTCGTTTGAAGTTGCCTCCCGTGTTTCAGGGAGATGTGCCTGTGGGATGTGAATGACGGGAGATGCATCGAGTTCACCAAACTGGCCTGTGCGCACACGGGAATGCAGGTCAGTCCTGGGGAGGGCTGCGGAGCTGGGGGCACCACAGTGCAGCTGTAACGGCGTGCTTTGGGTTGGGAGTGAAGGACCCCGTGTCCCACGCGGAGTGTAACGTGTGTGTGTCGTCAGTTCTATCAGTTTACAGTCGGCTCTCAGCGGGAAGGGAGGCTCTTATGCCATGGACATTATCCAGAAATTCTGGTCGTGGATGCAACCAGCCTTGAGGTTCTTTATTCCTTGATATCAAAGATCTCTCCTGACTGGATCAGCTCCATGAGTATCATCCGATCCAACAGGACACAAGGTGATTATTTCTTGTTGCAGGGACACCTTCCACTTGCTCCAGCCTGCCCTTGGGCACTTCCGGGGATGGGAAACCTGTTGCAGGTGGATTAGCTGACATGGTTTAAATGTTACCTGTGCGCAGATTCTCTCTGCTAACTGGTGTTGATGTGGTGGGCTGTAATTTTTGGCAGAGAGGTGTCTCATGCAGGTGTGTCTCTTGTGGAGACTGTAACTCCCGGGAGGTTTGGGGAACACTAAGGAGAAGATCCTGACTAAAGGACTTCTATCTTGAGTTAAGGCTGTAAACTGCATGTTCCCAAAATCTCAGGGTGGGAAAGCTCAATTGGTATTCCCAAAAACACCTAAATTACTGGAACAACTGGAAGTGAGCTGTGGTATTAAGTGTTTCCCCATAATGCCTTTCATTTATTCCTTGTTTTGTAATCATCTTCGCAAATAAACGTTCCATTTGGGAAAAAACCACTCCAGGAATGTTTTTGTGATGAAGTTTTAGTTTATCCTCAGTGTATTTGTATACTCAGATATGCACAGGTGAGGAAGTCCTTGTGATCTCATCCTCATTTCTGTGTTTCCCAGAGGACACGGTGGTGGCAGTTTCCGTGACTGGCATCCTGAAAGTCTGGATAATCACCTCAGAAGTTAGTCGGCTCCAGGTAAACAGAGGCTGCTGGATTAATGGTATTTCCTGGAGGGATGGAGAATTTTATTCCTGTTGTTTCCTGTTCTTTGCCAGCTGAAAATCAACTTCCAGAATTTTGCTTTAGTGATCCAAGTTCCCAGCAGAACTCCTAATCCTTCCCAGAGAACTGGTTTCAAAACTGAGAGTAGGATAATCTCCAGTTTTTCCAGATCTGCTTTCTTTTTGTACCATTTAATGATTTGGGTTACTATTTGCTGAGCAGACCATACAGTTTTTAGGAATATTCGTTTTTCAGGACTATCTCCAACTCCCTCTTACTGGGCATTTCCTGTGTACTAGTAAATAAAAGTCTGAGAGAGATTTAGTGCACATGTCAGACCTCTGGTAAATTAACTCCTCACAGAAACACCTTGTAAAAGATGTTTAGCAACTAGGGAAAAATAAACTTACATGGTGTAATGCAGTGGGAGTGGAATCTGCTTCATTCCAGTTCCCTACCTGGCTGCAAGGTGATCCACTGACTAAATCAGCGCCACTAATCCATCCTGCTGGGGAATTTGGCAGACTTAAGTGACCAAAGAGGATACCACGTGCTCCTGCAGATCTTCTTATGAGGAATAATGGAATCAGAACCGCTCCAAGTGTTTGGGTTTCCTGTAGAAATTGGCTGTGTGGCACCTTATGAAATGCCATAGTCCCTATTCCGTGGTGTCTTGCGTGGTGCTGAGTTCAATTTGAGCAGGAAAAGAATTAATTGGATGTTGGTTTTGGTTGCTTTTAGGATACCACACCGGTGTTTGAGGAGGAGTCCAAGCCCATTTACTGCCAGAACTGTCAGAGCATTTCTTTCTGTGCGTTCACCCAGCGCTCGCTCTTGGTCGTGTGCTCCAAGTACTGGAGGGTAAGGCAGCAGCCCCTGGGGCCTTCTGCCCCTGGAACCTCATTTCATTACAGTGCACTGAAACAGTGACATCAGGATGCTCCAAGGCCTTTCAGTGTGTTTCTATTTATATATTGAGTGTATATCTCTATATTTAATCCAAATCTCTATATTTAATCTAAATCTCTGCCCATGGGACTGGAACTAGAGGATCTTTAGGATCCCTTCCAACCCAAACCATTCCATCATTCTGTGGTATTAAACCCGAAGTTAGCTGCTGTCTGGGCATTTTAATCTGTAATAGATTCATGACACCACTTTTGTGTTTCTTCTCAGGTTTTTGATGCTGGGGATTATTCCCTCTTATGTTCAGTCCCCAGTGAAAACGATCAGACCTGGACTGGTGGGGACTTTGTGGCAGCTGATAAAGTGATTGTGTGGACAGAGGATGGACAAAGTTTTATCTATAAATTACCAGCCAGGTAGCCAAAAATTGAATACTCCATTTATTTAATCTTGAGGTAAAAACATTGAAGAAATGTTGAAATATTGGCTCAGTAAGGGAAAGTGCAAGAAGGATGCACATAAACATGAAACTATGACATAGATTTAAAATTGGGCATCAGAGAGGTTAAACAAGTGTAGAATGACAAGAGTAAAATCAAAACCTTTTCTTCTGATGTCTTCATGATGTGCAAATATCTTTGTTCTGGCTAAAGAGACAGTTTTATGTTGAATACTGAATGTAAATCTGGTGGGAACTCCTTCCTCGCCCTCTCGTGACCAGAGCATGAGGGATGGAAGCAACATCTGTGTACTAGGGTAGTAACCACTCTGTAAGTCCAAGGAATCTTACTCCTTTCTCCTTGTTCTTACACGCAGCTGCCTCCCAGCCAGTGATTCGTTCCGCAGAGATGTGGGGAAAGCAGTGGAAAACTTGATTCCACCTTTATTGTACAGCGTGTTGGACAGAGCAGATAAACAGGTACCTCTGTTTCTTTGGAGTTTTTCTCATGGACTGCAGTAATTTCTGGCCTGCTTTGAAAGGCACAGTGAAAACTGTGGAGGTGAGCTCAGGGTTTTCATGTGGCCTGAAGTTGTTGATTTTTTATTTTCCTTTTTAACAGCTCCTGATATGTCCTCCAGTTACTCGGTTCTTCTGTGGACAGGGAGAGTTTTCCTACAAGCTGCTGATCCAAGGAGACTCCTCAGGAAGACTGTGTATTTGGAGCGTGCCTGACACCCTTGAACAGCAAGAGAGTGCAAGAGGTACCTGATTAACAACCTTGTTGCCAGATTTTTTAACAGGCATCTATGCTTTAGGTGTGCTTTTGCTGGGTAAAGCCCTGCTGGTTCTCTCAGATATCCGTGAAGTTAGGCTTTAATTGCTACCTTCTTGTAAGAGTTATAGTAAGATAGTTTGGTAATGCATGATCAAAATCTTAATTCGCTTTATTTATGTAAGAGTTACAGTAGCTTTGTTTTTTCATAAATGGTCAAAATCTTAATCAGCTTTGTTCTTGCAGTCAGTAAATTAATTTGCAGTGTAGAATCATGGTTTGGGTTGGAAGGGAGCTCAAAGGTCGTGCAGATCCATGGTCAGGGACATCTCCCACTAGCCCAGGCTGCTCAAATCTTCCTCCCACCTCACCCCTTCCTTCTTTTTTCCCTCCTTTTTAACAGGCCTGCAAACAACCACCTCAGTATCCCTGCAGGAAGCTTTTGACAAGCTCAGCCCTCGTCCTGCTGGCATCATAGACCAGCTGAGCATCGTGCCCAGCCTGAGCGAGCCGCTGCGGGTGACAGCCAGCGTGTACATCCCGGCGCACGGGCGGCTGGTGTGCGGCCGGGAGGACGGCAGCATCGTCATCGTGCCAGCCACGCAGACTGCCATCGTGCAGCTGCTGCAGGGGGAGCACACGCTCCGCAGAGGTACGGCCACGGCCTGGGCAGGGCTGCACATCCTGGCCTTGAGTGAGCACCGAGTCCTTTTGTGGGTACAGATCCTCCAAATCGTGATGTTCTGTGACATGGTGGGAGTACCGGGTGAGAACAGGGGGGTTGTTCTCCCAGCCAGGGTCTACTGGAAAGCCTTGGGCGTTTCTCCTGGGTGTTTTGAGATGCAGCAGCAGAGATGTGGCAGGGGACATCTGTCTCCTCCACAATTGTTCATGGCACTGGTATTGGTGTACCACTGGGAATCCCCTTGGGAAAATAATCCATCCACCCGGATTCCTCTGTATGGTGCAGTATCCAAGTGTTGTACTTGGGCTGCCCTTGGATTTTTGGGTATAACCTTGTGACTGTGGTCAGAGTTGCAGAACAAATATTTGGGGTTTGATGCTTCCCAGTGCTGGTACATAAAGAAACGTAAATATTTGTAAATGCACCTGTGGGCTTGTCAGTTTAATACAAGGCTGTTGACTGCACTGGTTCCTTTAGAGAACTGATTATTCAATAATTTATGTAACTTTATACCAAAATGATTTCTTTTCCCCATAATGTATAAACATACTAGTATTAAAAATAGGGTTAATTCTCTAAGAATATGAATTGCAGTGAGTCTGTATATTTTTTTAATCACCCCTCTCACCCCAATTCCCAGGTTGGCCGCCCCACCGGACGCTGCGAGGCCACCGGAACAAAGTCACGTGTTTGCTGTACCCTCACCAGGTGTCCTCCCGCTATGACCAGAGGCACCTGATCTCGGGAGGGGTGGACTTCTCCGTCATCATCTGGGATATCTTCTCGGGAGAGATGAAGCACATCTTCTGTGTCCACGGCGGAGAGATCACCCAGCTGCTCGTGCCCCCGGAGAACTGCAGTGTGAGTGTGCAGCCTCCCTGCTCCCGCATCCCGCCGCGAACGGGAGTGCAAGAGGGAATGCTGGGGCTGCAGCACTGAGCCAGGTTTTGGAAGGGCCGAACTAAAAAGCTCCTAAAAAAAAAAAAAGAGCTTAATTGGTGTTATTATGCTGTTATAATCATTATGATAGTAATACTAGTAATAACATAAAATGTGTATAATATATCAGATATTTTATTATGTATATTATGTTACATAGTATTATATGTAGTCTATAGTAATGGAGGTTATATAGTACTATATATAGTATATAATGTATATATAGTATATATATGTTGTGCATGTATAAGTACATGCATTATACATCACTATATTATCCTACTGTTATACATTACTATGTTGTCTTAAAAAGAGCTTAATTCTGTTAATCATGGGTTTGTTCCTGTCATGTTTTAATTATATAAAGGATTTAAAATAGGGGGTTTATTGAACTTGCTAAGAATAAATTTTAAAGACAATTTTGCCTCATATAACGTGGATGAGTAAGTACAATTTGATGAGCAAAATTATATTAATTACGTGGAAACCATCTTTTCTCTGAATTTTGTTCAACAAAATATGGTTTATTCCTGTTTGCTCTTTATGATGCACATGAGGATGGATTAAATGGAATTTCTGCTCAGGCAGTTCTATTTCCAGTGAGTTTACCCGTAGGTTGAGGTGCCTGTTGTTGTTCATAAAAGAGGTTTTTGGTCACCCTACTTAGTCCAGTGGGGAAAAGGTTTTTAATACAAACTCTCTGCGTTATGATTAAGATGGTTCTCTGTTTTTTGGTTGTTTTTTAATTAGGCCAGAGTGCAGCACTGCATTTGCTCCGTTGCCAGTGACCACTCTGTGGGCCTGCTGAGCCTGAGGGAGAAGAAGTGCATCATGCTGGCATCCCGCCACCTCTTCCCCATCCAGGTCATCAAGTGGAGGCCTTCCGACGACTACCTGGTGGTGGGGTGCTCGGATGGCTCCGTGTACGTCTGGCAGATGGACACTGGTGAGCTCCCAGATGCTGCTAATCAGTCTTTAATACGTGCAAAAATAGAATTGCTGGCGGTTCTGTGGAAGTTGTGTCTGAGGGGAGAGTTAAAGCCAGGCAATAACACACAAAGGGTTTTACACGGCACATCTAGTGCTGCGAGGAGGTGTTTTCACCCCGTGATACTGGGGACGTCCCGAGTTGTTCCCGTGGAAGTCAGCTCTCCCAAACCTTGCAGGTGCCCTGGACAGGTGTGTGATGGGGATCACGGCGGTGGAGATCCTGAACGCGTGTGACGAGGCCGTGCCCGCCGCCGTGGACGCCCTGAGCCACCCGGCCGTGAACCTGAAGCAGGCCATGACCCGCCGCAGCCTGGCCGCCCTCAAGAACGTGGCCCACCAGAAGCTCCAGACCCTGGCCACCAACCTCCTGGCTTCTGAGGCCTCGGATAAGGTCAGTGGGGGCAGCTGGCTTTTTGGGCAGCACCTGGAGCACCTGTTTCCATAAAGGGAATAAAACACGGGAAGTCTCCGTTGTCATAACTGGAAGTTTTATTGAAGACCTAAGTGTGGTTGTTCTCCAATTTGTGTTGCTGTCCATCATCCCACCTGAGCGTGTATCCTACTCCTTGATTTTATTCAGATTGAGTTACAGAATCTGGAATCGTGGAGTCCTTCAGGTTGGAAAAGCCCTCCAAGACCACCGAGTCCAACTGTTCCCACTGCTGTTCCCAAGTGCCACATCCACACAGCTTTTAAATCCCCCAGAGGTGGGGACTCCACCTCTGCCCTGGGCAGCCTGTGCCGGGGCTGGACAGTCCTTTCCATGAAGAAATGTTCCCGATATCTAGCCTAAAGGTCCCCTGGCACAGCTGAAGGCCGGGGCTGTGGCCAGCAGAGCGCAGCACTGCTCTGCTCCCAGCTGCTCCCCTTTCTCCCTTTCTTTTGCCTTCTGCTGGTAGGTTCTGTTTGGAAAGAAATCTCCCTTAGCGAGAACATTCCTTAGAACACCAGCAGCATCCTGTGCCCGTAAAAACATGTGTGCTCAGGCTTGTGTGCTGCTATTCCTGCTGCATCCAGCACAGCTGCTGCCAGCTGAAAGTGGGAATGTTGCAGGGTTTTATGGGCAGGTTCCTCACATCCAGTGAAGGCATTGGGAATGAAGGTATTAGAGAGAATAATAAAAGCTTTTAAAAACTTACATTAGTGTTCTGGTTTCCAGTCTCCTTTTGTGACTTTTTTCAGCTTTTATCCCATAGCACCTTAATTCCCCTCCTCCTTTTTTTTTTGCCCTTGTGGAAGGGAAGGAGGAAGAAGATGGACTTAAGTAGTGGAATGACCCACAAGTGGTGCAGTAATTGCACGTCTGGGTGAATTTGAGTAGCTTATCCTCCAACAGCATAAATTGATAGGTCAGTCTCCAAATCTGAAATATTTAGTGCGTTTTAAGCTTAATAGCAAAAGATTGGATTTTTGTTGTTCCTTGGAATATAACTGATCTTGTAGAATTCAGGAGAAAGAAATGTGAACTTAGGTCTTACCTGGAGAACTTTTTTTATCCAAAAATGTTACTGTGAGTTGAATTTCTGTGTTTTGAGGGTGTGAAGTTTGAACTTGGATCAAAAGGTTTCTCAACAGAAATTTCAGTTTGTTCTCTTGCTTTTCCAGGGGAATTTACCAAAATACTCCCATAACTCCCTGATGGTTCAGGCTATCAAGACCAACCTGACAGACCCAGACATCCACGTGCTGTTCTTTGACGTGGAGGCCCTGATTATCCAGCTGCTGACGGAGGAGGCCTCCCGGCCCAACACTGCCCTCATCTCTCCGGAGAACCTCCAGAAAGCCTCCGGGGGCTCTGACAAGGGAGGCTCCTTCCTCGCTGGCAAACGGGCAGCTGTGCTCTTCCAGCAGGTCAAGGAAACCATCAAGGAGAACATCAAGGAGCACCTCCTCGACGACGAGGATGAGGATGAGGATGCCCTCAGGCAGAGGAGGGAGGATGGTGACCCGGAATATCGCTCCAGCAAATCCAAACCGCTGACTCTGTTAGAATACAACCTAACCATGGACACAGCCAAGCTGTTCATGTCCTGCCTGCATGCCTGGGGCCTGAACTCCGTGCTGGATGAGCTGTGCCTGGACCGCCTCGGCATGCTGAAGCCGCACTGTTCCGTGTCCTTCGGCCTCGTGTCCAGAGGAGGTCACATGTCCCTGATGCTCCCTGGCTACAACCAGCCCGTGGGCAGAGCAGCCTGTGGCAGCGTGGAGCCGGGGAGGAAGATGTCTGTCACGGAGGGGCTGGGCAAGGGCACCTACGGCGTGTCCCGCGCCGTCACCACCCAGCACCTGCTCTCCGTCATCTCCTTGGCCAACACCCTTATGAGCATGACCAACGCCACCTTCATCGGGGACCACATGAAGAAAGGTCCCACCAGGTACAGCCCACGGCACTGGGACAGCTGGTAGCAGGCCCTGCCTGAATTTAGCATCTCATTTGGGGTATTTTTGCTGTGGGGTTTGTGTGTTTGATGTATTTTCCATTAGAAACCCTCTGGTGGTGGAACTGATGTGTCCCCTCGTGGATTTTTGTGTTTAGGCCGCCCAGGCCCGGCACCCCGGAGATAGCCAGAGTGAAGCCACCCCCTCCTGTTTCCAGCCATGCAGCACAAGGACAAATTAAACAAGGTAAATATCCCATTCTTTGGAACCGCTGGATCTGTTATTCCAGCTCCTGACGCAGCATTTATGACCTGGTTATCAAGCATCAAAATGTTGCTGGGTTATACATGGGAGGAAAAAATAGTGCAATATTGTAATATTAAAAAAGTAGTGTGATAGTGTAATATCAACCTAGATAAAATTATCAATGATTAAGACCTTTTTAAGAATCGTTACAAGGTGCTGATTCTGCCATGAAGTCACTTTCTGACAAGGAATTGTTGCATATTTTAAGTGCTCCCAAACGCTGGTGTTGAGGTAACGTAAGAGGTTTAAAATCTGGAATTAAGGGCTCTCCAGACTCATCCAAAAGTGTTCCTGTAGGAATGATCCCAGCTCAATGTCACTCACTCCTGGTTGGAACTACTCACTCAGAACAGGAACAGCTCCAGCAAAACCAGGCCAAAAATTCCGGAGTGAACCTTTCATTTCAGGCTGGTGTGGGTTTGTGCTTTTAGAATTTCAATTTTCCCTGAAATAAGCGGCTTTTTGGATACACCTGCTGTGAGTGGGGTTGGCAGGGGTTCACTCCATCCGCCTGGGCCTGCCCACGTGCCCTTGGTGTGGAAAGCCTGGGAGAAGGAGGTGGGATGCAGATGTCTCTGTGACAAAAGCCTGCAAAGCAAACAGCCCACTCCAAAGACAATGCCCGATCCGTTCGGGAGCTTGATCCCATTGTTGTTCTGCAACGGAATAAAAGGGAGGGATTAACAGGAGGATGCTTGTGCAGGACATCTGCTGGTGGGGCTGGAGGAGGAAGTGGCAGCAGTGACCTGCCAGTCCCCACGGTGACCTCGGCATGTGCAGCCCAGAAGGTCTGTGCAGCTTTCCGTGGGGTAATGCCGGAGTCCTGGAGCATTCGTGGCAGGATAATGCTTGGGACGGCCTGGAAAGCACATTTACACCAAGAGATGATGATCCTCAAGGGCTTTCAGGGGGTGGATGTGGCCCCTGGGGACATGGGTAGTGCTGCACACGGTGGTGGGGCTGGTTCCTGGTTGGATTTGCTTATCTCCAGGGTCTTTTCCAGCCTTAACAACTCAGTGAAATGAGACTTTACAAGATAAATGTCACTGGTTGGGGTGCCAGGCCTGAATTTGTGTCCTTCTCCTTTAGGATTTTAGGCCTTTCTTTGGTATAAACTTAAAATTATTCACCTGGAGACCCATTTAAAATGAGCATAGATTCCAAGTAACCCTCAGGAATTCATTCTGGGACATCTTGGAGTGACAGGTGGGGCGGCCCAGGTTCATTAGGAGTTACTTTTTGGGCTTTTCATGAGGAGTACAAATCCCAAATCTGTGGAAATGCAGGAAAAGCACGAGAAGAAGCAGCAAAACTCCTGGTTTTATAGCTTATCGTCAAACCAAGTGCACCTGTCTAAAGACTTATTTAAAATAACTGTATGTCCAGGGATTTTTGTCTTTTCCAAACATCCAAGTCTCTCTAACTGTCTCCATGTTCCTCTGCAGCTGCATGTCTGCCTCTCACTTCTTGGAAAACCTGGAATTCTCATTAAGTTGAATATTGTTTTTTAAGTTGAATATTATTTTTTAAGTTGAATATTTTAAGTTGAATATTCTCATTAAGTTGAACATTTCAGTTGAAAGTTGTTTCCATTCTCCAGTGATACTAACCCGTTTTTCTGCAGCTGCTTTCCTCACTTTCCTGTTTTTTTATCTCTTTTATTCCTTCTTTGCTCTGCAAGTTGCTCCTGCTGCTCCTTCTAACACGGAATCTGGGCACTCTGACACTGCTCCTCCTTTACATTCCTGTTTCTTAGTCAATGAAGGTATTCCTTCCTCACTTTTCTATTTATCCTTTACTTTCAGCTAAAATCCTTTATCATTGCTATGACGTTTTAATTTGATTTATAAAGGAATTTTTCTTTGCCAGTGGGGTACGTGGGTGTGGGTTTGCTCTTGTCTCTTAACAAGCCCCTGCAAATGAACCAGAGAAAATCAGTTTCACATCATTTAAATATCTGATTTTTGGTGTTTATGAAGACTTGGGGTGTATTTAAATGACTTGGGGTTGGTGGTAGAGATGAGTTTGGTCTAATAAATATTTATTGTCATTGTGAGAAATGTCTTTCTGCACAAACACCATGTGGGCAAGTTGCTTTAAATCAGAATTTTTAGCACTAAGGTATAAATTCCTGCTTCCATGCACTTCTTAAACCGGAAATTCCTCCTTTTAATCCTTTTTTTTGAAGGAAAATTGATACAGTCATTTTCTTAGCACCAGGAAGAGCCTGATTGGTGAAAATAATCAGATTTTTGTGCCCAATATTGCTGAGAAATTAAAAATTGTAGATGTATATGTTCACCTGAAGTATTTTTCAAGTCAGTGAGATATTGAATATAATATTAAATATGTGTTAATATTATATATTAAACAAGTATTAAATAATTGTTTCCCAGGGAGTATTTCACCAGCATTTGTACACACTGTGCAGCTTGAGCTCCGTGTTTCTCTCTGCTGGTTTTAACTACTCACTGTTGCAGACCTGTAGTAAGAACTCACCTGGAGTAAGTGTGTTACAGTAAGATTTAGGTGGAAAAATGAGGATACAGGCAAACTGTGCTTGGCTATATTTGCATAGCTTTTAAATCAGGACAGAAAATTCCATGTAATCCTTCAAGGGGTAATTCGGGTTTGCTGTCACTGCTCCGGATAGGACAGAAATCCTTTCTGTCACTGCTCCGGATAGGACATGAAATAGCGGGCTAAGGTCTGCGTGCTCCGGTGTGTTCATCCCCCTGCGCGGTGTTTTCCAGGCTGGAGCCAGCTGGCTGCCATGCACTGCGTGATGCTGCCGGACCTGCTGGGGCTCGAGAAATTCCGGCCTCCTCTGCTGGAGATGCTGGCGCGCCGCTGGCAGGATCGCTGCTTGGAGGTCAGTCCAGCCCTGGGTCTCAGGCTCTGCCTTGTGTTTTACAGATTCAACTCTCCTTTAATGTATAGAAAAACTATTTTCTGCCCCAAATCCTGCGGGTTTTATTTCCGACGTGACAAGTTACTTTTCGCGGGAACCCCTCACAACACTGAAGAAATGGTGTTTAGATGCATGGGTGTGAGGTGCAGATAGAGGGGTGTGAGGTGCAGATAGAGGGGTGTGAGGTGCCAGATAGATGTGTGTGTGTGTTTTGCCCCGGGGCTGCGCTCGGAGGCGGGTGCGGGTCCCGGCCGTGTCCCCCCGAGGAGCAGGGTGCTCAGCGGTCCTTCCCCACAGGTGCGGGAGGCGGCGCAGGCGCTGCTGCTGGCGGAGCTGCGGCGCATCGAGCAGGCGGGACGCAAGGAGACCATCGACGCCTGGGCACCCTACCTGCCCCAGCACATGGACAGCGTCATCTCCCGTAAGGAAGGCCTAAGGAACGCCGGCACAGCCGGCAGCCGCCCCACGGGGACACCGGGGGGAACGGCGCTGGCAACCCGCCGCTGTTCACAGTCAGCCCCGTGCCCACCATGGCCCAGGGGTTGCAGCCGCCCTGGCCAAAGCCGTCCCTCAGCAGGCCTCCAGCTTTGGAGTTTTCAGGGGGGAAAAACAGTGAAAATGGATGTTTTTCTCAATGACAAGGTCTTTTAACCCCAAGGTGCTTATTTTTCCTAAAATGAGCTTTTTTTCCCCACTGGAAATGTGGATTCTGTGTGAAGATCTCCATTAAATATGAATTGACTTGGGAATGTGTAATCACCCAGTTAAATCTAATGGGACGCACGAATTCCATGGATGGCAGCCTGTGTTTTTGATTGCTTTGAGGTCAGTTGGGTCGAAAACCTTCCCAACAGGCAGTAACTAGCAAACTGGGATTAAGGTTTTGAATTAAGTATTGAAAACTCTTTGAATTAAGGATGCAGAGTTTGAGGAATTTAAGGGGTTAAGAATTATTTGGGGTGTAACGGGTGGAACAGACTTGTGAAAAGTCTAGTTTGGTGCTAGAAAGGTAAGGAGAAGAAATAGGAAAGGTAAAGAAATATTCCTTTATTCCTACACCCTCTGCTCCTCCTCCCAATTCTGCTGTTTGATATGGAGGCATAAATTATTAATAATTACCTGATGAATATTGATGGGGGGCAAAAATCAGCAGATTTTTGATCCCACAGACCCAAATCAGTGTCAATCAGATTCTGCAAATGAAGTCCTCTTCTGAAACAGATTTCTTTGAATAATATTTCTGTTTTGGTGTATTTATTTATATCTTTTTCTTCGGTCAATGTAAATGTTTCCTAAAAATGCTTATCAGAGTTCGGTGCTGTGGGACATCCCAAACCTTGGTGGTGGGACACCTAAATACGGACACTTGGGAATATGGGGTGTGAGTGCAGCTGGAAAAGTGGCTCCCATGGCTTTAGTGGCCAGCCAGAGGTTATGTGGCCCCGACCTTTGTGTGGATGAGGCTGGAGCCGCAGCCAGGTTGCTGCGGGATCGATTGGAGCGCGGTGCAGGGAGTTAATGGGAGGCAGGGCAGCTCTGCACAGCCCTCCTGTCTGCCCAAAAATCCACTGCAGAGCCTCTGCTGCCCCTGCTCCTGCAATTTACTTCATTCAGGTAGATTGGGGTTTGCTTGGGAGGGAAAATCTGAGATGTGACCGCACAAAATTGAGGATGTTTAGAGCATATCCTCTAATAGGTTTTTTTAATTTAAAAATTTAAAATTGAAGTGTTTTAATACTTATCCTTTAATTGTGTCTCTCTTTAAACTGCTCCACAGAATCATGGAATGGTTGGGGTTGGAAGAGATTTTAAGGATCATCCTGTTCCCCCCCGCAATGGGCAGGAACACCTTCCTCAAGGTTGCGCCAAGCCTGGTCCAGCCTGGCCTGGAACACTTCCAGGGATGGGGAATAACCCATGTTATCCCTGGAAAGCCAAGTAAATACCCAATTCAGCTGTTTCTAGACGAGGTTGAGTATCTCGGGCGAGGTTGGACTTCAGGGAGCACAGAGCAAGGTGATATTTGAATTAATTGAATGAGGTTTAGGTGGTGCCGTAAATAATCTTCCAAAATCCCTGATTTGTTGTTTCCTCCAGCTGGAGTGACCACAGAAGCCATTCAGACTGGCACTGCCAGCCCAGATTCCATGGGAACAGAAGCAAAAGTGCAGGAGGAGGAGCAGGACCTGGTTGATGATGACATCGCAGCAGGTGAGCATTAACTGAATTATTATCTGTATTTTAATAGGTTTGGACCCCTTCAATCTGCCCACAACCAACATTCAGCTTATAGTTCTTGAGGAATAACGACTTCATATGATTCTTTACAGTTATCCCTTAAACAATTTCTTTTGGTGGAAAATCTGATTTAAGGGTGCTGCCACCAGTATCCTGAATTTTGGTTTAAATGGGATGCAATTAGGTTTGTGTTGGGAGAACAGGGGGAAAAATAAGAATTTTGAGACTATTTCACCTCAGCTTCTTTTTCTAATGGTGCTACTAAGGCTAATATTTATTGATTGCATTGCTGGTGTAGGGCTCAACAGGATTTTTTTCCAACTTGAGATTCCCCCAACGCTTCCATTTATCCAAATAATTTTTTAAAAGGATCACTTGCACCTTGCATCTTCGTGAGATTAAAACATTTTAGCTTAGCTGGCTGGAAAACACTCTTTGTAGAAAATACTTAATATACTGCAGTGGCTCTTAAGGATTGAAAAACTTATTTAGAAAATTGGGTCTGTTTTCAGATGCTCCTTTAAATGCCTGAAAGGCCTTTTTGGATAATAAAAGTAGAACAAATGTTCTGTTTAAATAATTCACAAGTGGACAAAGCATTTTTCCCAGCTGAGCATAAAATCTCCTGGCTCCAGTGGTCAAAATTTTGTAATTTGGTAAGTTGGCTTATGCAAAGTGTATTTTGAATTGCTTTTATTATTATTTTATTTTTATTATTTTATTAACTTGTAGACTTTCTTGTTGTGGTGCCACCTAACCGAAGTCATTTTAAATTGATTCCTGAAGCGACTGACTATTTTTCCTGTGTGTTATTACCACTTTTTGCTCAGGGAAGTCACATGTTTCAGAAGATATTTTAACAGACTGCAAGCTGTGGCCATCCTGTGCCTTTTTAATGTTAGTTTTTAAAGATACTGAGCTGGAGTTTTTAATAATACTAGTTTTTAATACTAGTGAGCCTCTGGGCTCCTCAGGAAGTTCCCCTTGGTGCTTGGGGCCGAGCTCTCTGAAGGGGGACAGCAGCTGCTGTTTCCCATTGCGTCCGCCCCGCTTCCAGCCCCACAAAATTCGGGGTGGAGTGGAGCCCCACACAAATGGCACCATCTGGCAGCCCCAGCGGAGAAGCCGGTGGCCCACTGTTCCACACAATGAGGGTGCCACAGGAGACAAAATTTGGGACAAAATTCCTGCTGGGTGCCCTTTAAGTAGGTTACACCGGAGCCCAGCACCGCCTAAATCCCTGTCACTGGGAGTTTGGGGGGAGAGCTGGAAAAGCTTTTAATTTGTATTTAATCACCCACTGGAACCCGTCCACCATATCATGCCCTGGCTATTGTGTGACATTCTCAAAAAGTGGGGGTTTGTCATCCAAAACTTGGTCCCTTTGAGATGCTAATTGGGAAGGCACATCCCTGGAAAGGGCTCTTTCCCGTTACAATTGCAGATGGCATGTCAGTGCTGGGACACGGGCTATTGAACGTGGAAAAGGTAATTTTTATGAGAGTTTTTGTGTGTACTAGCAGGAAGTCTGCATTTAAAGAAGTATCTAATAGATAATTGCATCCCAATTAACAGAGAATTTGAGTTCCTACTATTCCAAAGTAGCTGTCTAGGAGGAAACATGAAATTATGTGGAAAACTCTGTTCCTTTTTCCTATTTAAGGGAATATAACTGGGGAGAAGGGGGTTTTCCAGCAAAGCTGCCTGTGTTGGGAAGCTGTGGGCATCTGCCAGGGAAGCAGATGTCTCCCAGGAAACCCATTCAGCTCCCTGCTCCCTGCGAGGGGTTATGGGCTGGACATCTGTGGGATCAGCATCTGTGCCCCGGGTGTTCATTAGGGAAGTTCCCAACTCCACAAAACCACTCTGGGGGCTGGAGGGTCGTTTCTAATTAAGGGAGAAGCGTTGGAGCAGAGTTGGGAGCCGTGGGCTGCCCAGGCTCCATCCTCAGGCCTCAGCTGCCTCATCCCTGACAGTGTTCCAGCCCAGCTTGGAGCATCCTGCTCTACTAGAAGGTTCCCTGCCCATGGAAGGGCGTAGAAATCTGGAAAAAAATCATATTTATGTGGGAAAATGTGGTTCGCTTTGTGTTAAAAACATTTCTCCCATAGTTTTCCTCCTCTGGCTGCTCCTCTTGTCTCAGGGATGTGAGGCAGGAAGACTCCAGTGGGATAGTTTCCTCTACTCCAAGACTGTTGGCATTGCAGCCAAAGCTTCCCAAGCCTCATCCTTCCCAGGTTTTCTTTTTTGGGATCTAATAATGGAGTAATGGCATGAAAATGTGTGGCAGGAATGTGCTCCTGGCGTGTCCTTCAGGTCCTTAAAGCAGGTGCTGTGGATTCCCTTAGGCTGTCCTGCTCCAGGAGTGGGATGGGAAGGGAAGGACAACTCCTAATCCAAATCTTGCTTTGTCTAACCAGCAAGGAATTGGAGCTGGTTGAACTATTCAGCTTTGAAACCATCTTGTGGTTAGCTAATAGAAGAGAGATTGATAATTAATTGAATTCAAACACTTTAAGAATGGTATTTCTTAATTTGTGTTACGAGTTTTGCAGGTAAATTTTTGTAGGTAAGTTGATGAAAACAACTGTGAAGCCCTGAGATCCCATTCCTACCCATGGAAAATGGGATGGAAGTTTTTAACAAAATAGCAATGGGTTATTGTGTTGGAAACTGGGGGCTTTGAGCAGCTCTGACTACTCAAAGCTAAATCTTGGTTGTCACTGTTTGCTCAGAGTGGTCCCACTGAAAAGTCATTACTAAAGTTTAAATCGCATTTATTTAAGTGTTTAAAGATTGTTGGTCTAAAGGCTCTTTAAAATGAGTGTATATTGGCAATGAACAGATCTTTAAAAATTTAGATTATTGTCCCTTAAATGTCACTTCGAAGGGACATCTTGGTGCATTAACTCAGTGCTTTAAAAGCCAGATAAAAGGTGCCTGATACTCCTGATATTCCCCATCCGAGCAACACAGAATCCATTTTGTCTCTGCCTCTTTCCCTGGAAAAGGCTGCAGCATCCTCACCCATTTTGTGTTCCCAGACGCTGCAGCACAGTGAAATATTCCCTCATAAAAGGTACAGCGCAGCAGAAAATTCCAGTAAACTGCAAGAGATTGGAATGGCTGCAGAAATACTCCTTTTGTGTGGGGAGGAGCACATTTTGTACCTGAGATGAAAGAAATTAAGTTGTAATTTCTAATGCATGAGAGAGACACCTCCCAGCGTTTAAAGAACTCTGCCATTAAATTATCCCCCATTTAGAATTCCAGATATTCCAGAGTACTGACTGTACTGACACCATTTGTGATTGGCAGAGAATTAAAGTCAGATAAATGTAAACATCGTGTTTTTAACAGCGTTTAATAAGCTGTTAATAAGGATTAATAATTAATTAATAAGAAATTCTTTGTTGAATCCCAGATCTCTCTAAATAGGGGGAAGACTCCAGTAAAACCAGTCCAAATCTGCATTACCTGCTTGGAATTATGCTGATTGTTTTATTAAAATGAATCTGAGAGTAAAGCCAATTTAAATTAGAATTGTTTGTAATTTGGTTTTAATATTTCATAGTTCTGGGCTCAGTTATGGGAATAATGAAAATACTGATTATAGAATGTTATGTCTGAAAGTGTTTGAAATCCAGGCTTGATTTCCTTTCTCCTCCGGGCTTCCTGGAGCAGCCCAACATGAGGGACTATGGAAACAGCATGGATAAAAATGGGAAAAATGATAAGCGTTGGATTTCAGAATTGCCAGGCACAGGTGAGGGCCCCTTAACTCCCTGTTTTGCCAGGTTTGTGTGTCTCCAGGATGAGCTGCCAGGGCTTCCGGGGAGAAATTCCCAAAATTCCTGCTGGTCTTGGCCCTTCAGGCAGGAACTTCAGCTCCGAGGAGAGGCTCCCGAAGTGCCTTCTGTGCTGGGCCAGCGGAGGGAGCTGTGGATACAGGAATGGCTGCACTTCCCAGCCATTCCCAGTACTTTTGCAGCAGGAGGCTGGTAATGAGTAACCACATTTAGAAGGTTGGATATAATATTTTCCTCTTTTCCTGCGTTTTCCTCATCACAGTAACTGTGATTTCTTGCTACTGTTTCTGACTCCTGATTTATTTTGAGCGAGTCCTCCAGACTCTCTGTGCTCAGCAAATGATTTTATCCGTCAGAAATCCCCTTTTATCCATTTGAACTCTGTATTTCTGGTGTTTCTGTATTTCCGCAATACTTATTTTGTGCACAGGGAATGCTGTGCCTAAGTCCCAGTGCTGGCCTTGACGTGGGAATTGGGGGGTGTAACTACAACCCTGAGCTGGGTTGGCTCGGCACCGCCGGGGGACTCTCCGGGACTCCCCGTGCCAGTGGCCGTGGACACAGTTTTGTTGGATGAGGATCTCCATGGTTTGGATTTTATGCTTCATATAATGCCTGGGTCTGACCCCTGCTCCTCCAAGCTGTAGTAGCTGCTCCAGCCTGGGAGTACTGTGGGAGTACTATGGGTTTGCACCTGCTGGCAGGTACAGAGTACCTGGGCACAGCCCACCTCCCATAAAACCGCTCTCCGCCTTAATTCAAATCCATTGATT
This sequence comes from Cephalopterus ornatus, assembly GCA_013396775.1. Lineage (NCBI taxonomy): Eukaryota > Metazoa > Chordata > Aves > Passeriformes > Cotingidae > Cephalopterus > Cephalopterus ornatus. Next base: position 55,717 of record VZRE01003183.1, on the reverse strand, counting down.
CCTCTTCCAGTTAAACCTGGAGAACTTCATTTGGCTTTTAATCCTTTTATTGTAAGCTGGGCTGAAATTAATTTCCCCCCAGAAGTGTGCAAAGCCAATTAACGGAGTCAGGGAGGGAAGTGCTCCGAAGTGTTAAGTGCAGCCTGGCCTCATGGCCGCACTCTCCACTGTGCTTCCAACGGAGCAATTGATATCCCACAGCCTCCTAAACCAGGGAAATTTGGGAAGATTTTACCTGCATTTCCAGCACTTCATCCGTCTGCTTCGTGCTGTCTGCTCTGAGCAGTTGTGGGGCTTTAACACTTGAAACTGTAAATATTTGGGAATATTTATGATTATATGTGGGAGCACACACACCCCCCACCAGTTTGTCTTCACCTGAAATGGGGATTTTTCCAGCTAAAATCCCAAAGGTTTTTGTCTTTTCGGCAGTGCAGCGTCTGTTTTCCACCCAGACCTATGTGAGGTTATTAATTTTGTCCCAGTGATAGGGTGATCAACTGTCCTGTCAGGAAAATGGATCTGTGTGTCAGCCTCTGCCGTGATTAAAGGGACCTGCGGCACAGGGAGAAAATACCAAGTTTTCATGGCCAAAGGAAAGGGCTCCTGGTCAGGGCGTTATTCCAGTGGAAAATCTCCCAAAGGCCTGTCAGTTTAGTTGGGGGAAACCACTCCCATTAATTGGGGGCTCCCTCTAGTAAGTAAACCAAAAAAAATAAAACTATTTCTGAGGGATCTTTCCCCTTTATTAAGTGGTTTTCCTCCCATCCAGAGGTTTGCAGGGCAAAAGGTTGGGACTTTGTTGTACTTGAGTTGGGGTTTGTTGGGTTTTAATTTCTTAGAGTTTTGGCAGGTTTTTTTGGAATTCCTTTCTTTTTGAGGTAGGAGATCCTCCATTGCAGCACTGAGGATCAAACTGTCACATTCCAGATCGCTCATTAACTGGGATATTACACTGGGCTATTTCCCACCCTGTTCTGGCTGGAATTTCTTGTTGGGTTAACAAAGGGGGGGATATCCTGGACATCTGGGGCTGGAGCAGCAGCTCCTGGTCTCCACCGCAGGTCTGGGAGCCTTCCCAATGGATCCTCTGTTAATAGCGGATGAGATGTATTGTGGTGTGGGCCAGATCGAGGCGGAGTTTGTGGATTCCCAGCAGTTTGGTTTTGTCTATCTCAGGTTGATCCATGAAAAATCTGTCGGTACAGATTCTGTGGACCGGAGAAGTTGTGGATTCCCCATCCCTGGAAGTGTCCAAGGCCAGGTTGGATGGGGCTAGTGGGAGGTGTCCCTGCCCATGGCAGGGGCTGGGGTTGAATGAGCTTTAGGGTGCCTTCCCACCCAAACCATCCCGTGATTCTCCAAGCCCGTAACTGGGAGGATGCTCCCAAATGCCCACTCCGGGATCTCCGAAGGGTTAACTTCATGTCTCCGTGAACAAGTGATGGCAGGGGGAGGGCGCCCAGGGGTTTAATTTCCGACTGGAAGCAGCACATGTGTTGGCTCTTCCTTTCATTGCGGGCGGAGCGGGCGGGCGGCGGGGTCAGCGCCCGGGCTATTGATCCGCATCCCGCCGGCGCTGCTCCCGCAGCTGCTCCGCTCCCGCCACTCCGGCAGGGCACACACACATCCCTGTAGCTCCGTATCAGGGCACACATCCGTATCTCCGGATCTCAGCCAAGCAGGGACCGCAGAAATGGGAGCAGGCGAGCTGGGAGCGGGACTTGGGGCCGACCCATCTTGAGCCAAGGTGTCACAGCGGCTCCAGGCGAGCACCTGGGGGGAGCAGCAGGAATGGGCTGGGAGCTACTCCAGCCATCCCAGGGAACAGAGACCTCTCTGTGCAGGTGTAGCAGCCAACAGAATGTATGCGAATGTTGTCGAGAACCTGGGGTAAACCTCTGTTGGACAATTCCAACTGTTCCCTTCCCTGCTTTGTTCCAGCCCCTTTTCATCCTTCTTCCTCCGAAGGCAGTTGCTATTGATTTTTTCCTTTCCTTTTTTTTCCTCCCTTCCCATTGTTAAGCTTTCCCTTGTTTTTTCTCTCCCTTTTGGCTGGCAGGGCTTGCCTGACCACAGCTCCTAAAATTTGGTTCAGTTCCTTGTTTTCCTGTGGAGCCCCGTGGATGTCACTAACAGAGATGTACCGTGCGCCTCATTAATTCCCCCTTCGTTAATCCACGGGCCCGATGAGCCTCATCCCGTGCCAGGTGGTGCCTCCCAACTCCTCAGCACCTGGGAAGGATTAAAACTTCCTTATTTTTGTACAATATATAGTAGGGGATTTCCTAGGATGCTGGGAATTAATATAGGTAAAAGTGAACTTTCTTTGTCAGAATAAATGACTGCAGTGGTTTCATTCCAATAATTTATTCTAAGATTTTGGGATATTGCTCAGGAAAAAAAACAAACCAACCTTCCTCTGCTTAGAGGAATTCAGAATCCTTGGATTGTATAAACTAATAACAAGTATTTCAGCTTTATTTAAAATTTATAATTATGATGTTTTTCCCACTGTTAAAATCCCATCTAACATATTACTCTATAAAAAAACCAGTTTGTTTTAATGGCATGTACTGTTATCCTGAAATTTAGTAGGAACTAAACTGGGTGTGGTGGTGGATCCTAAACCGAAAGGATGCTTTCACATAATATATAATGCAAACAAGTTATCCTGAAAAAATCCATCTTCTTTTAAAACCAGTGAAAATTGCAGTCTGTTAATTTAAAGTGAACAAGAAGCAACCTGAAAATCACCAGACAAACACAAAATTCCACAGATCTTTTATCACTGAGCAAGTAGAAGTATGGAATCAGGCAGTTTTCTGGTGCATTTTTTCCCTGTGGAGGCAGGTTTTGAAGGTGATGTTTTGAAGGTGATATTTCAACATTTATCGTGCGTTGGAGGTTTCTAGAAGTAAAATGGAATCATGTCCTTGCCTAAAAATCCTGGTAGTGCTGAAGATGGGATTGAAGTTCTTTGTTCATTTATTTTCTCTGGGAAACGCTGTTTGGAATATTAAAGCCAGCCCTCCTCTGTGTTTCAGGGTGTCTCTCGGGTCTCCCCCAGCCCAAGAAGGTCTCCACGTCCTACGAGGAGAGGCGGAAACAAGCCACAGCCATTGTCCTGCTGGGAGTCATCGGAGCAGAGTTTGGAGCTGAAATCGAGCCTCCCAAGCTGCTCACCCGGCCCCGGAGCTCCAGCCAGATTCCCGAGGGATTCGGGCTGACGAGTGGGGGATCCAATTATTCCTTGGCCAGGCACACGTGTGAGTACCCCGAGCACCGTGTTCCCTGGGCTGGTGAGGGGGGTACAAACTGCTTCATTTAAATTACCTTTTCACTGGGAAAGAGAAAGGTTAGGACTTTGTAATGTACAGCATGTACAGTTGCCAAGGAATCAGTGCTGATGGAGCAAGCTGCTGCAATTCTGACAGCCTTTATTCTCCTCCCAGGTAAATCAGAGCACTTAGACTGCATTTGTTTAATTTGCTCTCACTCATTTGTCCTGGAATAACCATGGGCAGGGACACCTTCCACTAGCCCAGGTTGCTCCAAGCCCCGTCCAACCTGGCCTGGAACACTTTCAGGGTTGGGGAATCCATAAAATACAGGGTATTTCTCTGTGTTCCAGTGACGTGGAATTGCGATCATGCCTTTTGGAGAGGGTGGAATCCTCTAGAAATCCCCAGCGTGCCCTTGCCTGACACCTGCATCAATCACTGGTTCCCTCCCAACTCGTTCCCAGAGCTATTCCTGGGTAAAATGCCACCCCAGGAATTGCTCGTCCCCCCAGAACTGCAGCTAATGCCGTGTTGGTGGAGTTAATGGGCTGGGAAATCCGTCTGCCTCTTCCTGACTGTGGCCAAGGGGCCTGCCTGGATCACAGAGTGGATTTGCCGGGCGGCTGCTGTGGGTGCAGTTGTTAACGAGCAGCTCCGTGCCCTTTCACTCTGGCGGTGGCACAGGGTTTATATCCCCCAGGTATGGGCTCACAGCTCCTTCCATGGGGAGCTGGAGGCTGGCCACGCTCCCACATCCCTGCACTCACTCCAGGTTTGCTGCGTGCCGGACTAGCTGAGCCAGCCAGCAGCTGGGTTCCTAACTCAGACCCCTGCTACCATTATGGTGGCTGCTGTCATCATCCCAAATTTCCAGGAGGGGCAGGAGGGGAATTTCTAGGCAAAAATTAGGGAGAGCAGCCCAGTGACTTGAGGTAACCAACCTCAAAGCCAATAGCTGGATTGGTGGCTGGACATTGTATCAGATGTGCAGGAAGCTGCTTGGATTTCCATGCATCCTGTGGCATGTCCCTAAATAATATTCTCCTTATTTGGATCTCTACCTTTCAGTCACCGTGCTGGAAATTCAGTGTATTTGTAACCAAAACTGGGCTTTCTGCCCTCAGTTGTTGGGATAAGATCGGTGTCTCCAGCAGAATTTTGTCCCTGAAGGGGGAAAAATAAATAAATGGAAAACTAGTGGTTTATGAAAATCCATATCTTTGCCTCAGAGATAATATTTAGAAAAACTGGTCAATTTATCTGGCAGCAAACTCTCAATCTTGGTGGCAGAGATTAAAATTTAAGCCTGGGTTTGGCTTTAGCAGCAAAATCAAATCCTAGAAATTATATCCTTTTTTCACATTATTTCCCCATTGAATTACATATTTTTAATTAGATATAGTTTTTTGCATCTTTAATACTCTGAATTCTGTGATATCTGTGAAAATCCAAGAGTTCGTGTGGATTGGAAGGGATTTTAAGGATCATCCCATTCCAGCATTGGAAATAAGTGCAAACCTTTAGTATTTGGCACATTAGTTAGTAAAATGATGCAAGGAGCAAATGTACCAGTGCAGAATGAAACACCCAGAATAAAATGATATTTAATACCAATTTATGTAGGAGTGGCATTCCCTGAGCCCCAGAGCTGCCTGAGGAACTGTGTCCAGTGAGCCACTCCTGGGTTTTTGATGAGAGGAGCTTTGGGTTTGGTCCTTAATGACTTTTTAGAAGGGGATATTAATGGGAAACAGCGTGTCCAGGGCTGCACATCCTCCAGGATCTCCCCAGCCCTGCTCCACTGAGCTTTTCCAGGGCTAATTACCTCGTGGCTGCGCTGCCTCTAATGTGACATGTTTATTGCCCTAACGAACAACTCATTAGCTCCGGTGATGTTTTTGTCAATATTAATTCCTTCAGTTAAGCCAAGTCAAAGCTTTAAACAAAGATGTCCCGGCTGAGAAACGGGCGGGTTCGGGTGAGTCCAGCTTTTGCTTTGCACAGGGCAGCTGTGAGCAGCAGGATTCCGAGGGAAAAGCTGGGAATATTTCATTGGAGTAATGGTTGAGGAGTCACACTTTTCATGAGGTTTTAGAGTTGGGACATAAAAGTGACACTTTTGGGTGTTGTCGGGGTTAGTTGGTGTGAATCACCTGGAAAAAGGTGTCTGTTGGCTTTTCCCAATCCTGAAAACAACAGGTTTGTTTAATAAATAAAACAAGCAACTCGCTGAGGACAGTGCAAGAAAAACCTGATAAAATCAGTCATTATCTTTATCAGGAGGTGTGTTATTAGGAGCTAACAAATAATGAGGAGGAGATAATAATAAACTATCTGTATTGGGAAGTGTTGCTTCTACAGATATATAATTAATTTCATTAAAACATAGGTTATGAAATGAAATATTAATAATGTTTCCTCAACATGCAGAACCTGGATCAGGATTCAGGATTGTTGAAGTTGTTTGGGATGTTGTTTCTCTCCCCCACAAGCATTATTTCTCAGAAGTATTTAGGAATGTGGACTTAGATTTCCCCCCCCTCCCCCCCCCAAACAATTTTGTTTACTGCTATTTCTTGTGTAGTGAAAATATTATGTTTGAGACTCAGCACTGGCACAGGTTGCCCAGAGAGGTTGTGGATTCCCCCTCTCTGGAAGTGTTGCAGGGCGGGTTGGACGGGGCTTGGAGCGACCTGGGCTAGTGGAAGGTGTGTCCCTGCCCGTGGCAGGGGGTGGCACTGGATGGGCTTTCACATCCTGTCCGAGCCAGAGCGTTGTGGGGTTCCGTGATTCACTTAAGGCACTCGGTTGTGCCTCGGGCCTAACTTCGTGTGGCAGGGGTTGGGAGGGACTGTGTGCTCCTCCACAGCGGGGACTGGCAGGGGGCAGCCAGCACTGCTGCTCCCCTCCGGCAGTGCCCGTGCCACCGTGTCCCTGTCCCCGCAGGCAAGGCGCTGACGTTCCTGCTGCTGCAGCCGCCCAGCGCCAAGCTGCCGGCGCACAGCACCATCCGCAGGACCGCCATCGACCTCATCGGCCGCGGCTTCACCGTGTGGGAGCCCTACATGGACGTGTCGGCCGTGCTCATGGGGCTGCTGGAGCTCTGCGCCGACGCCGAGAAGCAGCTGGCAAAGTACGTCTTGGGCACTGGCCATCCCCACCTCTGCGTCCGGGGTTCGGCCCCCGCCTCGGTCCCGGGGCTGTGGTGCTTGGCAAGAAGGGGAGAGAAGGAATAAGCTTCCCCAGGCTGGAGGAGGGCAGGGTTAGGTGGGACATTGGGAAGAAGTCCCTCCCTATGAGGGGGATGAGGCCCTGGCACAGGCTGCCCCAACCCTGCTGGTGTCCAGGGCCGGGTTGGAGCCACCTGGTCTAGTGGGAGGTGTCCCTGCCCATGGCGGGGGGGTGCAATGAGATGATCCTTAAAATCCCTTTCAGCCCAAACAATTCCATGAAGTGTTTGTTGATAAAACACAGATTTTAAATGCCACCTGCAATAAGGAGCTGCCTGGGGTTGTTTTAATCCCGTGCATGTGTTTGCATCTGTCTGTGGAGCTGTCGAGGGTTCTGACCTTGTTCTAAGGCAGATATCACCCATTTTATAGAAATTTTAATTTCCTCAAGATACTGAGAACGAATCCATGCAGTGTGCTAATGGAGAAATGTGGACAAATTGGATTACCATTGTTTTTTGTCTGAACTCCAGTTACTCCTTGTAGTGTGACAAAAGCCACCACCATGTCTGCCCTTCCCAAAGCCTCTCCTGAGCCCCGTTTTGTGTAAATCCCAACTTCCCAGCGTCCAAGTGAGCACAGTCCTCCAGCAGGTCCTTCTCCTCGTGTGATTCCACCCTTAGCTGTCAGGAAAATTAGTCTGGCTCTCCCTTCACAGAGCTGGGAATAAATGAAGGGATCAGCGTGGAGCCTTGAGGAACCTGCCGCAATTTTCCTCATGATAAATTGCATAATAAGCGCGAAAGTGTTTTGCTTATTAATCCATAACAAGATTTAGATTGAAAATGGCCTGTTACATTCCTGACAGATCCAGGACGGAGGGAGATGGAAAGAAACAGAGCAACAATGTGTGCAGGGGGTTAAGTGTGGCTCTCACCCTCTGGAGCCCTGCTGAGCTCCCTCTTTGTGCCTGATTTGCCGTGGACACAATAATGGCACACGGCGCCTCTCCCACGTGTTTTGTCCAGGAGCTTTTATGTCAGGCTCCTGCTTTTAGATGTATATAAAAAAAAAAATCACTTTTACTGACCAGGAAAACGAGTGGGTTTCTTTTTTCCCTGCTGAATTAAAGGAATATCCAGGCTGGCAGGTAAAACTCAGGTGTTTGTAATGCCACTGCTCGCCCAGTTCATCCCAGTCCCCGAAAGTTAGACTGTGCCAAAGGAAACTGCTCCGTTGTGAGGACTTAAGAGTGTTTTCCCAGCATTTTTAGGCTTTGTCTTGGCACAGATGAAGGTAGGAATCATTTTGGGCTGATTTTTGCTTTTTCAATTAAGGTTTAAAATAGGTTATCATGGAATGGTTTGGGTTGGGAGGGATTTTAAGGATCATCCAGTGCCACCCCCCTGCCATGGGCAGGGATACCTTCCAGCATCCCAGGTCGCTCCAAGCCCTGTCCAGCCTGGCCTTGGACACTTCCAGGGATGGGGCAGCCACAGCTTCTCTGGACACCCTGTGCCAGGGGTTCCTCCTCCTCCCCTGTGCTCCCCTACTGATTTTTTGGGGGAAAAGAGTAGCAGGAATTTACAAACCCAACTAGTTGGAAGCTGTCCCTGCCCATGGCAGGGGGTTGGACCAGTGATCTTTAAGGCCCCTTCCAACCCAAAGCAGTCTGTGATTCCATGATTTCTATGTTATGGGGAATTTTTAGGTAATGTACAGGGCATGTAGAGATTTGATTTTTGCTTAATGGAGTTGTTGGGTCCTTATCACCTTATTGCTTCTTGCTTTTATCTTTGTCACAGCAAGTAAAAACCTTGAATTAAAGAGAATTTCCCTGACCAGAGGATTTTTCAGCCTGTGTTTCAAATACTGTAAAAGACCAAACCATAAATCCTTGGGAAGACATGCGGGCTCGCCTCTCCCTCTGTGGGGTGATATGTATTCAGCACATACAGATAATTTGTTAACAAGGCCTTTTCCCCACTTTGGACAGATGCACTCACTGTTTTCAATCTTCATGGTTAATTATTCGATTTGGGGTTGATGCAGGAACACCCTGACTCCTAATCACTGCTCATTGTTGGGAGTCCATTATCCTGGAACTGTCAGAGTGCTCCCGGTGACCTTGAACTGACATTATAAGCTGGTTCTAATCTTTTCACTCTGTATTTCTAATGCTCCTTTTCTTTGTCCCTGCCTTTGTCCCGGCCCCGTTTAGCATCACAATGGGGCTGCCCCTGAGCCCGGCGGCCGACTCGGCACGCTCGGCCCGGCACGCGCTGTCCCTCATTGCCACGGCACGCCCGCCCGCCTTCATCACCACCATCGCCAAGGAGGTGAGCAGGGCACCGTGCCAGCCTGCCGGCCCAGGGATGGCCCCGGGAGGGCTGGCTGCATCCAGACCCCAGACTGATAGCGTTTGAGTCCGGCTTGATTTGTTGTATCCTGGTGCTAGAAGTTTTCTAGAGCCTTGTGGAAAATCCTGCTTGCTTCAAGCAATGCACACATGACCCTCCAAGTAGGAATTCGACTGGGATGGAGACTTTTCTGTGGGGTTTGGAGGATGAGGGGGACAGGAGAGTGCTGGAGTTGGTGTAAGCCAGGTGTGGTCTGTCTGAGGGTCGTGAGTGATGCCAGAGCAGCGGGAGCCAGGCCAGAGGACATGGCGTGGTGCTGACCCTGGAGGTGGTGCCAGTGCCAGCTGGACTGGGTGACCTGAGGGGTCTTTTCCTCCTGTAGTGGTTCCTGAGGTGTGTCCCTGCTGTCCACAGGTGCACAGGCACACGGCCCTGGCGGCCAACACGCAGTCGCAGCAGAACATCCACACCACCACCCTGGCCCGTGCCAAGGGCGAGATCCTCAGGGTCATCGAGATCCTCATCGAGAAGATGCCGACAGATGTCGTGGACCTGCTGGTGGAGGTGAGGCCGTGCTGGTGCCGCAGCCGTGGTGTGTCTGCCTGCAGCCTGACTGCACAAGTCCTCTCTGCCTTGACTCCTGGCTGTCGGGAGGATTTGGTTTATACCAAGTTCGTTTCTTGAACTTTAAACTGCATTAAATTGTGTTGTTGGGGAATAAATCCCGAGCAGGAGAAGGTCAAGGCCAGGTTGGACAGGGTTTGGAGTAACCTGGTCTGCTGGAAGGTGTCCCTGGCCATGGCAGGGGGTGGAACTGGATGGGCTTCGCAGCTTTAATTATGAAATGGAAAATACAGATTGTCAGACTGATTTTAATTTTTGTTTCCAAGGTGATGGACATCATCATGTATTGCCTGGAAGGATCTTTAGTTAAGAAAAAGGGTCTTCAGGAGTGTTTTCCAGCCATCTGCAGGTAAGCTCTTTCTCCAGGAATACTATGAAGTAAATGGTAGTACTACCAGCAGGATGTATTAATTAAGAGTCACTTTTAGGTGACAGGGACCCCGTAAAACAACAAATAGTAAAATGTGATTTAGAAAACGGGCACATTTCCAGTATCTTTAAACTTGAATAAATATCCCAGTTATCCTCTTTAACTGGTCCAACCAATAAATTCCATTAATCACCTGTCAGCCATTGCATTTTAATTTAATAAGCTATTAAAATATTAAATAGTTTCAAGGAAAGAACAATTATCCTGTTGCCAGATTGGATGCTGATGGAGGTGATCTTCATCCTTCCCGATGCTTTAAAAGGCTTTCCTTAAAGCATAAAAGCAGGGGTAAGTGGGAATTAGTGCAAAAACCTCCCTACTCCTGTTGTATATTTATAGCTATACAGTATTTTTAAAATTCTTGGCAATTACTGGTAATATTTCCTGTTTATAGCCAGGATAAAAATGATCCAGCACCCACTGACGGGATTGTTGAGCCCAGGGAAAATTGCCATCAGGTTGTAGCAAATGGGGGAATCTCTGAAGAGATTCCAAATGGAAGTGCTTGGACACCATCCTATTGTTCATTCCCTGAATATCCCAGTGTTCCCTTTGCTAGGTTGCTGTGTGTGCTCACCTGCTGTGGTGAAACCATCCAGGTGTGCAGCTCCTCTTCCTCGGATTGGAGGGATACGAGGAGCAGCCTGAGGAACAGCTGACATCCTTGGGAGTGGAGGCACAGAGATGCAAACCTGCACCTGAGCTGCATTTTCCCTTTTTTTCCTGCACAAAGACTAGTGGTTTTCTCCCTTCCTTTTTATTCTTGATTGTTTTTCTCCATGTTCCATCCTGGTTTTCTCCCTGGCTGCCAGCCCACACTGTAGGAGCGAGTGTCTCGTACCTGAGTGCGAGCAGTTGTTATGGCACTCTGGGAATCCTGAGGAATGGGGGGATAAATCACTGCAAGATCGGGTGTTTGAAGCCATAAATATGCTCAGCAACATGTTTTTATGGACTGATTCCAGATATTTCTGGCAGATTTTGGTACAGGAAAATGTACCTGTAAAATTCCAATTGTAATTGGAAGCGCAGTCAGCTTTTTCACAGGTCTGCCCTCCCTTTGTGAAGGAAGGCACAGTGATGTCCCCAAGGATTTGAATATGCAATAAGGGTTTGGACTCTCCTGAGTTTCCAGGTGTTGAAATTCCTTGGATTTTGCAGTTGTTGGAATTCCAACTGATACCACACAGTCACACTGGGCACTAAGGACTATGCCAGGCTTCACCCCAAGGATATTATTGGATTAGGGAATGTCTTTTTTTTTTTCTGTATGCCCATCAAAAATTGATGAGTTTGCATATTTTTCTTTCCACTTCCCTTCTTTCCCATTTGATTCTCCCAGGAAATGCCCTGAAGTCACACAGGCTGTTGGATTGTCATTTAACCATTTGACTTCCAGCTTTATTGAGGTGCTGCCATACCAAGTGTGCATCACATGTGGGCATGGAGGGTGATTATCCCGTGGATTGTTCCCGACATTCTGTCTCAAAGTAAATAAATCTGACGGTTAAATGGGATTCCATGGTAACGTATCAAACTTCAGGTGTTTTTGGAATGCCAAGTATTAAACCGGCAGCAGGTGGATTTTTAAATGAATTAATTAGCCAGAGGCATCACAGGTGGGTTTCATGGTGCAGGCAGGGGAGGTCTCAGCTGTGTCCCTGTCCCGAGCAGGTTCTACATGGTCAGCTATTACGAGCGGAGCCACCGCATCGCCGTGGGAGCTCGGCACGGGGCCGTGGCGCTCTACGACATCCGCACCGGCAAGTGCCAGGTAAATGCAGCATGGGGATTCCTCCCCAGGAAACCCGGGAGCTCCTGGAAGCACAGGGCAGCCAGCTCTGCATCCACTGAGGTGCTGAGCTGCTGGAACATTATGGATAACGCCGAGGGGATCAGTAGTTTAATGAAGGACTTAGGGATATAGAGTCCTCCTGGCTCCGTTCCCTGACCGGGTGCCGCTGGGTTAGTGAGGAAAACCTGGCGCTTCATTTCCTCATCTGAAAGTCTGGGGGTTGTTTCCCCAAAATTTCAGAATGGTGCACTCCATGGTGGGGAATATTCATTTGTTTCCTTACTTTCCTTAATAAGCTTCCACATAAACCATGGAAAACAGAGCTGGTGGGCACTGAAGAGACTTCCAGGATAATTAGGGCAGGTCCTTTGCAGCTTTAATTGTTATTCATGAGATAAAAATATTTGGTGAATTGCAGGTAAATTACTGGAGGGCAACGCCATCTATTGGATGCAGATTCCTGCCTCCAAATCCAGTTTTTTAAGTTATTTCTCACAGCTGCAGATTTTTTGGGCTGCTCAGAAGACATGGAATAAGGTGAGGATGGTGTGGCTAAAGAAGTTGTGTCAGTAGAAAAAAGCTCAGGATTTTAATTTCCTTTTATTACAAAAGTTCAAAAAAAAAAAAAATCAGTCAGGGGTTTTTGGGTTCCTGAAAACTATTTTTGCATTGTTTGGGGTTTTTTTCCCTTCCAGTTAATTTTTATTTTGTTTTTAGGAAAGGTGGATTTAGAAACTGAGTGAGAAATGACATGGAATGATGAATAGGATGATGAATCATCCCATCAAGAACCCCCCTTTTTAACAAATAATAAATCAACATTTAACTAGGATAGGGTTTTGTCCAGTAAAATCCCTCTATTAGTAAGTGTAGTAAATTAGTAAATTGTGCTCCAAATACGTATCTTTTTAATCTATTTTTCCCTAATTGGACATAGAGATCTGACCCTTTCCCTTCCTCCTTTCCCTAAAATGGCTCACTAAACCTTTTCTGAGTGCTGTTGGTGTTCCCAGCGTGGGCCGGGGTGCGCCTGGGCTCCGCAGGGATTTTGGGATGCTGGGAGCCGGGCAGTGCCCTTCCCGTGCCGGTATTGATTTGCCCTTCAGCTGTTGGCAGCTCCCAGAGATCCCAGGGCCGGGGTGTTGATTATCTCTGACTCGGGAGCGGTATTGACCCGGAGCCGCTCGCTGCCGATGGCCCTTGATTTTTCACACCGTCTCCATGACACTCCCAATAAAACAAACCGGCTGATTGCTCCGTGGCTCTGGAAGCCAGCCCATCCACACCGACAGCTTCTCCCTCCAGGAGCAGTTTGCAGGTGGTTTTGTCCTGACTTCCAAGGGGGATCCGTGCCCTGCGCTTGGGCTCTGTCCCACATGGCAGCAATAATCTGCAGTATTCCTCCCTCACGCTTTTCCCCCCTCACATTTTTCACCCCTCACATTTTCCCCCTCACATATTCTAGGGAAGCTGAGGCTCAGAATTCCTTAAAAAACTAGCTAAGCTTCAGCATAATTTGGGAAATAAATAATATTTGCAGTTGAATCCAGGTAGCATTTTCCATTCCTGGAGAAGCAGTGGGTGTGTAACCAGAATATTTATAATCCTTTAAAAACAGGGATTCCAAGGCAGATGATGGGAGACAAAGGCTCTGTAGGAGGATTTCCCAGGTGGATGGTGTGTGGAGCAGGACATTGTCCCTCACACAGGTTGTCACTTTTAGGCTGAATTAGGCACAGCTTTAGAACTGAGCATGGTTCTCCCTGTTGGAATCCAAAGGGATGTGGTGGAAACAGGTTTGTGGGTGTTGTGTGCTCAGTCCCAGAGGGATGTTTCAGGGGATAAAGGTCTCTCCCAGCCATTCCAGCAGGATTTGGAGCGTTCCCACAGAGCTGTCTTGAACTGAGTCCTGGCTCTCAGGTATTGCAGAGGTTAAACTTTATCAGCTTCCCAAAAAAAGGGTCGAACTTCCATCAGCACCTTCCACCTCCCAGCCGGCCGAGCACGATTTGATGATGATTATTGATCCCTTCCCAGCTTTTCCCTCGCTCTGGCCTTGATGTCCGGATAGCGCTGCATCCTGCTAAAATAAGGCTCCATCTTGATCAGGGGCTGAGATGAGATCCTGGGATTTGATAAAGATAATTGATGGTTCACAGGGAATTGGCAAATAGTTCGGAGGGCGGCAGCTCCACCTGGAAACACGGCTTTTGTTTTCCCAGCATTAAACCCCCCAGCCACAGCGCCCAGCCAAACACATGGTTTAAGCACAAATGGCAATTTTTATCCCAAAATAAACCACTTAAAATGTCAAATCAGGCTCAGTTTATGCTCAGGATGAAGTTTCTTAAAATAACAAGAATATTAAAAGGATTAGGCAGTGTTGTTAAGGTATCGCTCAGCACAAGCTCTGTCTGCCCAATTAAATATTGAAAGAATATTAAATTCCAACCAAATTATTAATATTTTGCATACGATTCCTAATTATCAACACACAATCCATAGAATTATTATTTCAAGTTCTGTCAAGTTCCTGCTGGGTAACAGAGTCTGGCCCAAACCCCCCCCACTTAGTTCCTCTGTACAGGCTGTTTAATTATCTTCTTTTCCTTTAGGAATGTATTTGGGTCTGTAAGGAGAGACTTTGAAATATACCATTTTTATTGATTAAATCTTGGGATTCATCATTAATATTTAGAGCTGCATTTCAGAGATACTTGTAATTTTTGTATCTAAAACCTTGGTCATTTGCACTGGAAGATTAAAGAGAAACATGAGTTATTTTGGGTTTATTTCAAAGCAAAAACTGCTTTTAAGCCTGGGCTGGAATCAATAATGTTTGGTCCTGGGTCCTTCCAGAATTAAAATCCCAGCAATCCAAGCAGTAATTGAATTGTGTAGGGACTGATTTTATTTCAGTCCTGGATGCCTTGGCAAATTTGTATTTATATGGGAGGCAGAAAATTATTTCATATTCCATTTGGAATGAATAGTGGCTCGGCTTAATTAAGTTTAATTACAGAATAAAAGATGCTGTCCTTGAAGATGGTGTTTTAAAGGTGTTTATCCTGCCATCCACACCTGGCACTGCATTTCCTGTATCCCATGGAAAAGTTGGAGCTGACAGTTCCCTATTGTTATTCTAAGGGTTTCCACAATGGGAACTGGGAGGGCAATTTTTGGTTCCCTTTGTTTAAGGAACCTCTGGAGACTGGGAGTTAAATATCAAATAATAAAGGGAATAAAATATTATTGGGTGTTTCCAGGAGGACATGACTTTAAATCTGGATTTTACTGTATTTATTAATATCAAAACTGATCCAACATGGATGTTTTATGTCACCTTTAGTTGGAATTAGGTTGTTGGAATGGCCTGAGTGTATCCTGTGGGGCAGGTGCAGAAGCCCAGTAATTTCTCAGGAAGCATCCTCTTCCCATTAAAAACTTGGGCAGAGGGAAGCTGGGATCAGATGCTTTTGGTCCTTGTTGTGCAGAATTAAGACATTTCCAACCTGGCACCACACAGGTTTTCCCATGATTTCCACTGTGTGTTCATATAACTGCTCCAGAGCTGAACAGTTTGGAATGTTTGGAATGAGCAGCAGTGGTGTGGGTTTGCTGCACTTCCTCCTGGAAAACACAGGCTGAGCACCAAGAAACTCTTGGCTGGAGGGGATTAACATCAATTAGAGAGGCACTTCCTTTAAATAACAAAGCAGCTGGACTCCCTGAGGGATTTATACTTCTTGGAATGTATTGCAGGAGTAAAAAGAGCAACAAGTGTTGTAGAAATTGATTTTCTACCTTTGTCTCACCCAAACCTGTTTTATTGACAAGTTTTCTGTGCCTGGTAAGTGCTAAAGAGTGGGATGGGGCTAAACACGGGATCAGCTAATTAATGGCCCTTTCAAACTGTGCGGATTCCATTAAAGAGGGAGATTTGGGCTTCACCCACCTTTTCCAGGAGGAATAAATGAAAATTTTTATTGGTTCTTAATATATTAGGCTAATTCCAGGTGCAAATGAATAATGAGCAAGTCTTCATCCTTCAGTAACCCAGGGATGGGCACAGGAGCACTGATAATGGGGTTTTCCTAATGCTGATCCAATAGAAAAGGGGATTTTCAGTGAGAAATTCATGTGGCAACTTGAGTTTAATACATATTTGGGCTTTTGGACCTTTTCTGGGGGTACCAGCTGCAGGGAGGAGCTCGTGGGGGAGTGCAGGGCTTCCATTTTTAAAAATTCCTGTTAAAGACTCATTCATGTTCATAGTCCTAACAAATTCCTTTGGTTTAAAAACTGGATTTGGCAGGAGGTGTGTTCCAGGGATGATTTAATTCACTTTTATCGGCTGAGCAGCCTTCAGGGTGCTTCCAAGGAATTGTGATGGTGTTTAATCCCAAGCAGCACATGCTTAAATCCCAACTGGCGAGACATTTCCATGGGTGCATCTCCCACACTGCTGTTCTCTGCCCCTTCCCAGACCATCCATGGCCATAAAGGACCCATCACCGCCGTGGCTTTCGCCCCCGACGGCCGGTACCTGGCCACATATTCCAACTCCGACAGCCACCTCTCCTTCTGGCAGGTAAGGGCACGTTCCCGTGCCTCCTTCCTTCAGGAACTCGGGGTTGGCACTTTGTCCATTTACTTCATGCATTTAATTGCTTCAGGGAGGAAAAAATCCGGCGGGAGAGGCTGGATGGGGCTCGGAGCAACCTGGGCTGGTGGAAGGTGTCCCTGCCAATGGCAGGGGTGGAATGAGGTGATCCTTAAAATCCTTCCAACCCAAACATAAGGAGTTAAACATCCTCCACATTTAGTTTTCAAATGTGACCTCGTGTACTGGTGATTTTTCCCTTCCGTGTCCCGTTTGGCACGATTATTAATGCAGGAAAATGGGGAACATTAGTCATCTTAAAAGGGTTATTACTCAAGATGATTTAAATTGTGAAAATGTCAGCGGGGCTCGTACGCTCCAGCTCCAGATGCCGTGATTTACACCCTCTGACACGAGGAGAGCCAGGAAAAAGGGATGGCTTGGACCTCAGACTGCTCAGGATTCAGGACGTGGCCTCGGCCATAGCACGCCTTAAATATCCTGGGGTTTGCCAAGGTTTCCTGGGGTGGGGAGAAAGGTTTGGAGAGTCAAATCTCGACAGGTTGGGTCAGAGAATCTCATCTTTAAAAACTTGGGGAAAGGGGAATCAGCAGCGTTTGGCCTGTGTTGCAAAGAGCAGGACTCAGTAGGTCTCTGGGAGTGTTCAAAGCCAGGTGGGATGGGGGCTTGGAGGAACCTGGTCACGGTGGTCTCAGGGCCGTCGAAGTTTGGGAGGAGCTCCAGGTGTGCCTGGAAGCCCCAGGAACGCGGATGCCCCATGTGTGCCGTGCAGATGAACACGTCTCTCCTGGGAAGCATCGGGATGCTGAACTCGGCGCCACAGCTGCGCTGCATCAAGACGTACCAGGTGCCACCGGTGCAGCCGGCGTCCCCCGGCTCCCACAGCGCCCTGCGCCTGGCCCGCCTCATCTGGACCTCCAACCGCCACGTCATCCTCATGGCCCACGACGGCAAGGAGCACCGCTTCATGGTCTAGGTGGGGCCCTTCTGCCCCTCGCCCTCGGGACGGGCACAGCGGGCGGTGCTGGCTGGGCATCTGGGGGCTCCAGCAGCGTCTAAGGGGTTCCTGCCCGGCTCTGAGGGGCTCAGCCAGGCTCTGAGGGGTTCCTGCCCGGCTCTGAGGGGCTCAGCCAGGCTCTGAGGGGCTCAGCCAGGCTCTGAGGGGTTCCTGCCCGGCTCTGAGGGGCTCAGCCAGGCTCTGAGGGGTTCCTGCCCGGCTCTGAGGGGCTCAGCCAGGCTCTGAGGGGCTCAGCCAGGCTCTGAGGGGTTCCTGCCCGGTCTGAGGGAATCTGTGTGACTCTGAGGGCTCATCCCGTCTCTGCTGGCTGCTGACCCTGTTTTTCCCTCGCATGCAGGAGGAAGCAGGTGCTGGCAGGGGAGGACGGTCCTCACCCGGCAGAGCGGGATTGGCAGCACCCAGCTGAGCCTGGCCCCTCCTCAGTGGATGTCATCCAACACCCCTTCCCTCTGGAGCCTCCCAGAACATCAGTGTTTACCGAACGGCTCGTGTTTACATGGACTTCTCCCAGTGAGCATGGAATGATGGTGGGTGATGCAGCCCAGAGCCAAGTACCTGCCTGGGAATGGGAAGGGCTGGAATTCGGGAGTGCATGGCCTGTGTGGTGATCCCAAGGGGATAATGTCTCCATTTCAGGGGGAATTGGAAGTGCTGCTGTGCCCAGGCTGGAAGGAAAAATAATAGTGTAAATAAATAATTTAAAAATCCCTTTAAATGCGACAGCAAACTTGGAAAAAAGGAGTATTTATATATAAAGGTGGTTTTTGCTACCAGTACAGGTATTTATTTAAATAAAAAGGACAAAGAGGAGCCATGTGGCCTGGAAAAATGATCAAAACTATGGGAAAAGTGAATTATTGACTGGATATACTGAAATATTTCCGTCAGTAGGAATATTCCTGTGTAACACTGGCTGTGACTGTGTTTCCTTCTTACATATCTAAATTTTGTGGAATATTTACTGTGAAATTTGCTGGTTTCTGCTCACGGGAAAGAGAAGATTCTCTCAAATGCTATTTTACTTAAATGTGTGTTTGTCCAGCTTTTCCTTGGCTGCAGAGCTTGGAACTGAGGCTGGCCCTACGTGTTAAACAAAAAACGGTACTTAGAGAATGAAAAAGGAATAAATTGATTTCTCAAATGGCTTTTAAGGATAAAATACATTTATTTCATTCTTATTGTCGGTTCCTTGTGCAGTGCTCAGGTGAGATTTGCAGCCCAGGAGCTCCATATCTATTTACTGTTTAAATTCAATTCAAAAGCAGGAAATTCAGATCATTAGGAATGTTGAACACAAACTGCTGGGAAGTTCCATCTTTCCCAGTGGATATTCCTGACCCTGTTGTCATTCCAGTGTGAGCTTTCCGTGCCGTACCCATTGTTAACGCTGTGTTTGGCCTCGTCCTTGTAAATGTAGAGGTGTCCGTGGCTTCCCTGGCAGTTCCCAAGCGAAAGGTGACACGATGGGACACCTGGATGACAGTGGGGTGATGGAAGTCACCATGTGACTGGTTCCAGTGTCTGCTGCTCCAGGAACCCGCTCTCCGCCCTGTGTATGGATTAAAATTCCCAGTGCAAATATGCTTGTGGAATAAAACTGGACTGAAACATGTTGTGCTTTTCATGGGTGTCAGTAATTCCCTGCTGCTGATTCCCTGTGTCCTGTCCCTCCATCCCCTGTCCCCAGTCCCTCTCCAGCTCTCCTGGAGCCCCTTCAGGCCCCACAAGGGGCTCTCAGGTGTCCCTGGAGCCTTCTGCAGGTGAATACCCCCAGCTCTCCCAGCCTGGCTCCACGGCAGAGGTGAATTCCACAAAGGAATTAATTGAAATAAAGAAACCAACTGTATTCCACTGTCTATGTATTGGAGTCTGTGATATCCACGATTTTTAAGGAGTGGCAGCTGTTTGCCTGGGGATAAGCTCTGGCACCGTGGGGCTTGAGGGAACGTGGGATGCTCTGGAGGGGATCAGGTGTGACCTGCCCAGTGTTCAAACAAAAATCCCACAGGACATGTGTGAAACCCACCTTCCAGAGGGTGTGGATGTGTTCAACTTCCATGCCTCTGCTATTCCCTGGAGGCTGGGCAGGATCCAGGGAGGGAAGGGGCAGAGGCAGCACCCGGAGAACCCTCTGCTCTCCTTCAGCTGCCGGGCAGAGCTGAGCCTTGGAAAATCAATACTTGGGAGCCAGGAGGGAAATATTTCCAAGCTCTAACTAGAGGATGTGTTTTGACAAGGCCGGGATGATCCGGCAGCGCGGGAGAGGGAGGGAAGTGGAGCCATTTTTAACCCTGACACTGGAAGGTGGGTTTGGGTGAGGGAGCCTCGATGCGGCCCCATCCCGAAGGTCACGGAGCAGGGCCTGCACAGTCCCACGTTCCAAAGCTGGGATGTGCTGCTCATTGCCCACAGCGGCACAGGGTGGGTTTGTGGAGCCACAAAGGGAGGACCTGGCACTCACTTAACAGGAATAAAAACCTCAGGGAGCCCACATCTCACCTGGAGCCACTCGGAGCAGCCCTAGCCCTCTGTCCCCAGAGCAAGGCTGGAAAAATGACACTGTGGGACATCCAGGAATCACAGAACGGCCCGGCTTGGGAGGGATTTTAAGGATCATCTTCCTCCAATGGGCAGGGACACCTTCCCCTACCCCAGGTCACTCCAGGCCCCACCCTGAACACCTCCAGGGATGAGGCAGCTGCAGCTTCACTGTGCCAGGGCCTCCCCACCCTCACAGAAAAGAATTCCTATGGAAAGTCCCAGGTGCCCAAGGATGGGGCTTAACACCATTTCTAGGGAGCTGAGATGGGGGGAAACAGGGTCCTGTCCAGGCTGTTCCCAGTTTTTCGAAAACTTCCTCAGCGTTAATACTTTTGTCTGAACAAAAAAAAGTCAGGAAAAATGTGGAGCAGAGCCTCCGGTGTGATAAATTGACACTCGATGCAGCGGTTGCCTGGAGCGCGCTTTGAAGCGGGAGAGGCTCCTGGGGAACTTCCCCCTCTCTCTGATGTCGGAAAATTAAAAATTAATCCGCTATGAAAAATTAAAAGGTGAAACTTTCTGCTCTTTCAGCAGCAGAGCTTTTGGAATGCTGATTTGGGGCTTGGAATGCAGGCGGAGTGACATCTCCGGGAACATCACTGTGGTCGGTGCATTAGAATGCGGGGTTTTAATTGATTTTTGTAAATCGGAACCTGTTTGCAAAGGACTCGAGTGGCTTAAAATGGGGGTAAATATTTATTTATTGATGTAAATAACTTTAAACAGGCATTTACTCACTCCCGGGGAGCTACTCCCAGTGTACAACACAGGGAAAGGAAACTGATGCTTCCAGCATGAAAACGATGCTGGAATCTGCACGTCCTGCAAGTTTATATTTGGCCTTTTTTATTAAAAAAATTCAGACAGAAAATGGGTTAAAATCCGTTTCATTGCAAGAACAAAGCAGGGATGGTGCTGCTGGCCCAGCACAAGGAGAAGGGAGGCAGGAGAGAGGAGGACCAGCCCCGGCCCCACACCGGCCCCTTCCCCGGGTCCCAGCAGACCGGGATGGGACATCCAGTGGGAACATGGGCTGGTGGATTTTTACTGAACATGGAAAAGGGAAGCAAACATCCCTAAAAAGCCGGAGTTAAGGCATCGATTCCCAAGCAGTCATTCTCCAAAATGGGCTCATTTGAGGGTGTTGCTGAGCTGGAAGGAACGGGAACAAATCAGAGCAGAGCCCAAATGCAATCTGTGAAGAGCTGAAATGGATGCAGGGATTCAGCCAAGCCGAACCTGGCCGTGTCCCACCCCAGGGATGCGCAGGGATGCTGGGGGGAGCAGGGAGATGAGTTCCCATCAAGTGCATTGGCTTGGAAAATGGGCAGAGTTTAGGGTCAGGCGCACGCGGTCCCGGGGGAAGGTTTGCCACGGGAAATGGGGAGCAGAGCGAGCTGCAGCCACTGCTGCCGCCGTGATTGCTCCTTGCAGTGTCAATTTGCTGTGCTTTGCCATTTTCCAAACCATCCACCTGCTCATGGAGTGCTGGCTGCGGGGGGAAGTTGTAGAATCATGGGATGCTGGAGTGGTTGGAAGGGACCTTAAATCTCACCCATTTCCACCCCCCTTGCCATGGGCGGGGACACAGGGCAGGTTCTCCCAGGTAAATCCGTATGTAGAATTAGGAATTCCTCCAAATTCCATCCAAACTGCTTGGCCTGGATGCTGCAAAACAGCACCTGAGAGGGACAAGGGATAAGGGCCAGAGGCCACTGCTGGGAGGGGAGCAGAGGCCTGGGATATGGAGCATAGCTTTTGGAATTCCAGGCACTGCTGGGAAGGGCAGTGGATCCAGACAGGGAGGTGGAGCCAGGCAGGACGAGGTAGGTAGGTTATGGATTCAGGGAAGGCCATGGAGCTGGGAAGGGGGACTGCCCCCTCAGTCCCTGGGAGCCCCCGCAGCTTCTCCTCCAAGCACCTTGTCCAGCTCCGCTAAGGATTTAAACACCCGTTGAAATTAATCTGCTGGATAAAACCTTTTCTTCATAGTCTTCATTAATCACCCGTCCTTCCCGTAGTTCCTCACAGGAAAATAGATTTTTAAACCTGTCAGCTGTGGTTTTGTGGGATTCATTTCGTGCCTGCTCTGTCTGTTCTGCACTGCTGGGGAGGGGAGAGACAATTAACCGATGGCTTAAAAACTCCGAGCTTCATTACTGCTGGGAATTATGTAACCATTGGGTGGGCTGGGGCATGAAAGACAGAGTTTGATTTGGGGATTTCAGGTTTCCCAGCCAGGCAGAGCTGAAAATTCATCCCCAGGGCACCTTCCCGAGAAGGCGGGGCTGCCAGCTACGTGTCTGATGTGTTGGGGAAGGGCGAGGGAGGCTCCGGCACTGGCACTGGCTTTTGGACACCTCGGGGTGAAGCTCATCCCTGATAACGAGCACATGGAGGGCAGGTTTCCATCCAAACATGTCCCCACCCGTGTCACCCACATCCCTGAAAGCAACACGGCGGGAATACTGAGAGTGGGGTCACACAGGGTGTGGTCCACCCCTCCACAGCAAATCCCAGCTCAGCGCCCACCGGTGGGGCGAGAAATCCCGCCTGGCATGAATTATGGATGGATGCGGAAATGCAGCGGCCCGGGGAGGAAACACTTCCAGGAAAGGCAGCCCCGGGGCCCCCGGGGAGGGGGATGAGGAGGGAGGCTGTCGCTCCCTAACGAACCAGGAGCAATTAGCGCTGGCGGTGCCGGGAAGCGGCGGTGGCGCTGCCAGGAGCCTGCAGTTCGGCGGGAGGGAAAAGCCACCCCCGAACGCTGGTGATTGTGCTGGAGGCGGGGGCCAGCGGATCCCAGAGGACGCAGAGGGACCCAGTGGATCCCAGAGGATGGGGAGAGGGATGGAGCAGAGCCAGCAGCGCCTTGTTCCGTGCTCTCCCCTCTTCCCGCAGCAGGGACCGGATCCACCCCCAGCCTGAGCCGCTTTTTTTCGCTTTTAAAAATGGGCCGTGAGGTAAAATGCAGATTTATTCGCTTTACCCCCCACAGGAAGGGGAGGGAATGAGGAGCACTCCCCAGGCTTGGATACTGAGGGGCCATGGATCTGCCCCATGGCTAAATTTAGGGGGTGGGATGTAGGGCAGCTCACTGGGCCCTACACAATTCCTAGCAGGAGGAATATCCAGCTTTGCAGGAATTGGGGGTCACACGTGAAGGTCTGGGAGAGGGCAGCAGGTGTGAGCACAGGGAGCAGCTCCCAGAGGTCAGGGATTGTCCTGGGCTCATTCCCAGCAGTGTGAGAATCAGGGAGAGGGAGTGGGATGCTCTCCCTCTGCTCTGCTCTGCAAACAAGTTGCAGGCCCTGGCACAGGCTGCCCAGAGAAGCTGTGGCTGCCCCATCCCTGGAGGTGTCCAAGGCCAGGTTGGATGAGGCTTGGAGCAACCTGGGCTAGTGGGAGCTGTCCCTGCCCATGGCAGGGGATGGGACAGGATGAGCTTTAAGGTCCCTTCCACCCCAAACCATTCCATGATTCTGTGACTTCCAGCACAGCCCACAGCCTGGCAGAGCACCCCTGCATGGGAAGGGCTCTGAGGCTGCTCCATGGCTGATGGCTGCGTTCGTTTTCCACGGAGAGAAATCCATACGCGCTGCTGACATTTCTAGGACGCGCTATTTTTGCCTTGTGAGGGGGCTGGAAAAATCAGAGTGGCTTTCAAGAAATGAAAGCACCTTATTTATGCTGAGAAAATTGCTCTTGCTGATTAACCTGGAGCTTTTCCGCAGTGAAAAGCTGGCATGATCCCACGGGATCTAAGGTGAAAAGGAAAGGTCTGGGGGAAAGGTGGGAGAAGCAGTGTGTGACAGTAACATGGAAGTTACACAAACACATTCCCTGGTGGAAAGTGACCAAGGATTTAGGTGGGCAAAGGGGCCAAAAGACAGAAAATAAATTCCCCCAAACTTCTTGCACTCCATTTGCTCCAAAGTTTGCAAAATTTCACATGTGCATCAATTTGTTTTATGCAGGAAATTCCATGAAATTTATGGCGATTCGGGGAAGTGAGAAGCGGCGCATCTCCGGGGGCACAGATCCGGCGGGGGGAGTTCAGCTCCTGCAGCCTGGAGAAGCACCAACTGCGGCGTGGAGAGGCTCCCAGACTTTCTGTTTCCTTTCTTTTTTCCCTTTTTTTTTTCTGTGGGGATAATAATAACAGTGTCAAGGACACCATTCAAGCTGATGCCTGGAGAGCTATTCAGTACAGGCCTATTTACGGCCATTATAAAATGCCTGTGGATAGTTCAACGACCGGTTTTCAAGAGTCTTTCTCTACCTTTTGAAGGCTCAAGAAAATCTATCAAACTGCAGAAATTAAGCTATTTTTCTTCAGGGGAAGAGAAACAGAGTCGGGAGCTTCTTGCATTAAAATGCTGCCGTAGATTCCTGATGAATGAAAAATTGCTCAGCATAATAATGAGCCAGGAGATGGATTTGGGAGCAGCTTAAACCCCCTGCTCAGGCAGCACCAGGGATGTGGGGAGACCTGCCTGGGGTTTGCATTGTGGAGCTGAAGGACTGACCTTCTCCAGGTGGTGCTGCTCCTGCCAGCCAGCCGAGCAGGCAGGGAGCAGGCAGGGATGCAGAGGATACAGGCAGGGAGCAGGCAGGGATGCAGAGGATACAGGCAGGGAGCAGGCAGGGATGCAGAGGATACAGGCAGGGAGCAGGCAGGGATGCAGAGGATACAGGCAGGGATGCAGGCAGGGATGCAGAGGATGCAGGCAGGGAGCAGGCAGGGATGCAGGCAGGCACAGACTGGCCTTCAGAGCATCCAACACCTGGTGTGACACAACCAGGGCCACCTTTCCCATGACACAGGGTGAAGGATGGAAGGATGGAGCTGTGGAGGATCCCTCTCAGGATCAGTGGAGCAGATATCCCTCAGCAGCCCCCTGGATGCACATCCACGGCCTCAGGGAGAAAGAAATCCCCCGTCTCATGAATCTGTGCAAGGTGCCCTGAAGGTCCCAATCCAGTGGGGACAGGGCACCTTGGCATGTCCTCGCTGCCCCCCTGCCTTCCTCGTGCCTGCTCCCGCTGCTCCCGAGCATCCCTGGCCGATGTGCTGTGGAGCAGTTTGCTGTGGCAGGCCGTGGGCTCTGGGGGCCGTGTGTTAATTGCCCTCATGGTAAAAGTGGATCCCTGTGCTGAACAAACAGCTCTGCCCCCACATGAGCTCCTGGCACGGTTTGGTTATCCAAACCTGCCCTCCTGCCATCCCCAAGCCAGAAATGGAGCCCATTTGCTTTTCCAAAGCCTTTGGTTACATTTAATTGAGTGGGAAAGACATTTGTTTTCCCCTTCAAGACTCCAAATCCCTCCTGTGTGTGACCACAAAAAGCATCATCTCCCGGTTCTCTGGGCAGGGCGGGAGCTGAGCCAGGCCCAGCCTGCTGCCCTCCGGGAGGGGAGGCTGAACCATCCAAGGACATGGCCCTGCCCTGGAGTACGGCACGTGCTGCTCCAGCTCCTGTCCTGTCCCTTGTTCCCTGGGAGCAGACCCGACCCCCCCCGGCTCCCCGATCCTGGCAGGGAGCTGGACGAGGGCAGGAAGGTGTCCCCTGGGCCTCCTTTTGTCGTTTGCTCGTGCCCTCTGCAGCCGAGGGGGTGGAGGGGACAGTGCGACACTCCAGGGCAGTGACACAGCCCTCCCTCCAGAGGCTCCCGGGAGACTGCCAGGATGCCACTCCCGTGGCACCTGCTGCTGTCCCACATCCTGGTGATGCCACAGAGTGTGCCTGCCCTGCCCTGCCCTGCCCTGCCCCGCCCTGCCCCGCCGGGTGTGCCACTCCGGGATACCCCTGTCCTGCTTTGCAAGATCCCACTGCCATTTTCCCCTCCCTTGCAGCCTGGCCCTGCATCCCAGGTTCCCTGCTCCGTGCTCTCCGAGCAGTCCCGATCGATCGTGTCTCTCTTCCAAGCCCACAGTCTGTACAATGGGAATATGAATAAATAATGCTGTTTGGATGAAGGGATTTGGAGCTGCCACGGGCTCTTTGGGTAAAATCCTCTCCTTTAAGCGGCAGCCACCGCAGGTGCCGCTCCTGCATTTTCTCTTCTGTTGCCGAGGCTGTTGCTTCCCGTTAGCCCAGGAGCCCTTTCCAAGGCATTCCTGAGGGACCAGCACTTGGATGGTGGATTTCCACAACTGCCAGTGCTCCAGGACCCCTCGCTGTGGCTGATGCTGTGCTGCAGGGGTTTGATTACACCCCAGTGAGCTGGGATTTGGGGATTTTCACCAGTGTGGAGTAGGAATGCCGGGTCACTTGCTGGGACACAAGTGGGTGCCCAGATGTTGGCAGGGGTGGGATAACTGTCCCCCTGCTGGGGCAGAGCACCTGTGTACAGATGTCTACGGAAGGCACTGCCCAGACCAGGAGCCAGCGGGATGGGAAGCATCTCCCAGGTGAGCAGCTCCACCTGGTTTGTCCAGGGAAGGTGGACAGGGAAGGGGTTGAGCTGGGATAGGTGTCCCGGCAGAACTGATTTGGGGATGGGAGTGCTCCCAGGCCCACCAGCACCCGGGACGCTGGGACACACCGCTCCGCCCTCAGGGATTCAGATCCTGGATGGACGTCTCTCTGTCCGACCGGGGAAACGGAGGCGGGGGGGCTCTGGGGTTGCCGAGGGGCTGAACCCCCGGCGCGTCCCCGCAGCCCCTCGGCAGCCCCGCAGAGCCCGCGGCTCCCGGCAGGGTGCTCCCCGCAGGCAGCTCCCCGCAGGNCGCTCCCGGCAGGACGGGCCCCGCGGGCAGCAGCTGCCTGTTCCCATGGGAAAGGTGCGCTGGCTGCCGTGCCCTGCCCCTGCCCTGCCCCTGGCCCTGGCCTGGCCCTTCCGCGTCCCTGCCGCTGTCCCCGAGCCGCTCCTGCCGCCGCAGCACTTTGTTCTTTGTGAGAAGCGGCGCGGCGCAAGAGCTGCAGCCGCTCTTTGTGCCGCCAATTTGAATTTGACCCTTTCCAACACCAAAAATCGATATTCCCGGGGAGAAGCAGTGGGTGCTATTTTTCCAAGGCCTGTTTACAGCAGAGCGGTCCTGGAGGCAGATGTTATCTGTGCCGGAGCGCCGCCGACTTCGCCAAATTTTACAAAGCATTTTCTGAGCACATAATGACAGTATTATCTTTGTCCACCTGCTGAGAGGAGCGGTGGGCTCACAATAAATATCGGCTTCCGAGACGTCCAAGGAAGAGTCCGTCTTATCTGTCCAGATGGGGGGAAAAAAAAGGCCCTAATTTGCATCCCAGAAAGCACTGGGGTGTGACAAAGGTCATCGGCTGACACTGTACCCTCAACTAGGATGAAAAATATATGAGTCGGGGCTGCACTGTTTGAAGGGGAGACAGTCACTTCCAAGGGCTCCGGCCACCTCCTCTGCTCTTCCACCCCGTGTCCACATGGCATCCCCCGGCTGGGAAAGGGGAGGATGCGTCCTGCAGGAGCATCCCTCACTCAGGACGTGTCCCCAGGGCTGCCACGGCCAGGGTGATTTGGTGGCTGGCAGCCAAGGGCAGTCCCACATGGCACTGCCCACATTTTACTGTCCACAAAGTTTTAAATCATGGAGCACATTGGGATCCTGGTGTCTCTCCTGCCATCCATCTGTGATCCTCGATTCAGCACAAGGAAAGTGGTAAATCAGAGAGACCCACCCTTGTCTGCAGGTAGTGATTGAGCAAAGATTTATTTATTTATTAGCCAAGTTGTGATTGATTTATAGGAGTTTTGCTTGATGGAGTTAATTACAAGCAATAACTGCCTTGCTGGCTGCCCGGGAAGCCTGGCCCTGCTCCAGGGATGATAATGCCACCGAGGTGGTGACATCCTGGTTTGTCTGGTTCACCCCGTGGTTTGGGATCAGGTACTTGGGGCAGATAAAATAGTCCTAAAATAGTCCTTGCCATCAGTAATCACCTTGATTCAACCAATGCCCCACACCTGGAAGTGCTCGAGGCCAGGAGCAACCTGTGCTAGTGGAAGCTCCCTTCCCTGGAAAAGGGAGGCAGAAAGGGAAAGCAGAGGAACCGCTTCATTTCTGAGCCACATCTGAAATACTAATTTGGGGCTGGATTCTGGTGCTCTTGTGGGATCCAGGCGTTTAACCCAAGTGAAACACTGGCAGCTCTGACATTTAAAAGCTCTTCTAAAGATCTTAGTCTTAATTGTTGGGATTTTTTTCCTGCCTCCCAGCTGTAGTTCAGGCTTCCAGCCTTTTCCAAACAAGTTTATCCATCCTTAATTACCAGTAAGAGAGTGACCCTGCTCGAGCGCTGCCGCTCTGCTCCTGCCTGACAGACAACTGCCAGGGCTGCTAATTAGGGGCTGAGAGATACAAGTGGTGGCAGGAATTAATTGTTCATTGATCCTCCAGGTTGTGGGCAGGGCTGGGCGGTGCTCCCCAAGCGCTGCATCTCTGGGTGGGCGATGCCAGGGGGGACAGGAGGAGCGGAGACACCGGCACTGCCCGCCCTGCCCGCCCTACCTGCTTAAACTGAGCACTTATTTTAATTCCTCACCTTTCGTAGGATCATGGAATGCATTGGGTTGGAAGGGACCTTAAATTCCATCGTTTCCCCACAGGCAGGGACACCTTCCACTAGACATTGTTCCAAGCTGGACACTTCCAGGGCCAGGGAAGCTACAGCTTCCCTGGGCTTGCAGGTGTGATGTGCAGACTCTGCTCAGTCCGTGGGAGCATTTCCAGCATGTCCTTCCCTCCCATGTCATTCCCCATGTCCACAGGCTCAGCCCTGCATGAGCCAGAGGGACTGAGGGGCCTGATTGAACAGGAGCTGTTCTGTGCCTGTGTCATGGAACATCCGCCCTCAGCAAGGAGAAAATGAGGTCTGAAGTGCTGACCTGAAACAGATTCGTGTTTCCTCAGGACCCAAACAGCTTCTTCAAGAGGAAAAACAAACAAACCACTCAAAAAAATGCCACAGTGACAAAACAAAACAAAACAAAACAAAACAAAAAAACCCAAACAGCTTAACAAGCTCTTTAAATTTCCTCTCCCAAGGCAAATCCTTGAATGTCAAGTGTCAGTCCCCGGGGTTTTTTGATGCTTATTATCACCCTATAAACTCTCTGCAAGAGGGGATGGTTCCTGTCCAGGATTTGTCATGGAAAAGCTGCCCCAGCCGAGCACAGCAGGGCTCCCGTCAGGAAAGAATCCTGGCAGGAGGCTTCCAAGGACACAGCCATGCTCGGTGATGGCACAGGAGGGTGCACAGCCTGTCCTGCCTTGGCATCACCCAGCTGTACCCCAAAATGGGCACATGCACGGCCACCACGCCGGGCTCCGGCCCCTCCAGAGGCTCTCAGGGGTGTCGCTCTCTGGGTGTTAATTAATTAGTTGTCTCTCCCTCGTTGGACCTTTGGGGCAGGCTGTGAGAGCACCCTGGGGAGCCCTTTGTTCTGGAGAGGTGAAAAATTGTACCCACAAAAAGAGTTCCCCCCGCGATCAATTCCCTCTAACAACTTTATTGATCAGCTGCAGCAACATCTCCCATTTATTAATTATGAGGGAGATGTTCCAGTGGTTCCAGAAAGTTAACTGCTGTGCTTCCCCTCTCCAGCCCTGTTGGTAGTGGCTGCCCAGGGGTCCCTACCCTGGAGGGATTTAACAGCCACGTGGATGTGGCAGTTGGGGACACGGGTCAGTGGTGGCTTTGGCAGTGCTGGGGGAATGGTTGGACTCAGGGACCTTGGAGGGCTTTTCCAGCCTCAGTGATTCCATGATGCTTCCATGTCCTCATTGCTCCAGGATCCCAGAGCTGCCACACAGAACCTGGCCACGGGCTCAGTGCTCTGTTTGTCCCAGATCCACCGCCCAGGGACAACCAGGAGGTTTCCATGGCTTTTACTGCAGGGAATTACCAACCTCAGGGGGGAGAAATCCCTGCTGGGATCAGGAGTCATTTACACACAGGGAAAGGGCTGTTGTGGTTTCAGATTATCCATGTCTATGTCCTTTGCTGTGGAACTTTTCCAAGCAATGTACCCACCTCCAGCCTGGCAAGGGGCTGCTCCCACCTCTGCTCCAGAGGTGCCACCCCAACCTCCCGATGTCACCGTGGCTCCAGGGGGCTCAGAAACCATGTTCTCGCTGTAAATTAGAAAAAGGAGTCAAGCGAGGGCAAGGAAGCCCAGGAGCGAGCTGGATGGAGGGGTAAGGAAGGAAAAGGAAGGTCAGAAAGGGGTAATTAAGGAAATGCAGCAAAGAGAAATTATACAAGAGAGGATTAGAAATGTCCAATTGGTGTCGGTACCCAGGGACATAAATCACAGGGAGTGGGAAGGAGATGCCTGAAGGAAAGCAAGGGGTGATGGGGGACTGATTATGAGTTTGAAATATGGCAGGTTGGCAAAAAACCCACGATGATTTATCTCGTGTCAGCCGCTGTCCCGGGAAGGGGCAGCCTTTCCATACAGCCCTTCTGAGACTCCAACTCCAGAGCTGAATTGATTTCCCAGCCTGCCAGCACTCGAGTGGAGCCGGTAACAAATAACACAGAGAGGGGAAAATTAGGAAATCAGAGAGATCACAGTCACAGGAAAACAAATGGAGCGAGCACACCCTCAGCACAGGGGATGGAGGACAGGGGTTTGGGTACCCCAAATTCCCCTGTCACAAACAGAACCCGGGTGATTGCCCAGAATCAGCCTTTAGACTGGTGCGTACAGGTTTAATAACTGGAATTTGCAGTCCTTCCCACACGCCAGTCCTAGAGAACAGTGAAAAACTACACCTTTTGCAAATATCTGTCTAAAAATAAAAAGGGAGTACAAATCACAGCAATACAGAGGGATTAGTTAGAAGATGAATTAGACCTCTGGACTAAAATATGAACGGGGGCTGTAATTAAATGTGAGCCCCCGAGCTCCCAAACCCACAGCACGGGCAGTCCATGGGCACAGGAGGGGCTGTGTGGGAGCCAGGCAGGGGGACCTGGGAAGGGCTGGAGATGCTGCAGTGACAGTGGGAGGCAAATCAGGAGCCTGAGAAAAGCTCCAGAAGGATCTGCTGGCAGGAAGCACGAACCAAAAATAGGCAGTGGCAGGAATCAAGCCGAGAGTGAGGAAAATGGAGACAGGGATCAATACCTGGAGACCAGAAACAGAGAGGGCTGTGAACAGTTTTTTTTCCTGACCCATGCAATCACAGGCTGTGCTGAAAACCTGATTTCTCTTGGAGAAATCATAGGCACAGTCAAAAATGTCTAAAAATGAAACAGATGTAAATGAGGGCATCGACTGCGAGGTCTACTCTGTGCCTTTAGCGCTCCTGAGCCGCTCACAGAGCCTGGATGGGGCTCCTGGCACAGGAGAAGGTGGCCCTGGGACATCTCTGCCCAACCACATGGGCACAGCCCAGCTCAGGGACCAGGGAATGTGCCTCTGTTCCAAAACATCGACCGGCTGCTGCCGCTGCCCTGAGGGCAGTTTCCATCCTCACCATTAGGAAAAGCCCCCACATTTCCCCCGAAAAATAACCTAAATTTCCCTTGCCCTTGGTTTCGCTGCGAGAGCTCGGCAGCAGCACAGCACCTCAGTTCTGTGCTGACTGCACAGTGGCTGCCCGTGGGACACAAGGAGGTCACGGCTCGCTCGGCGCCGCCGAGGCCGCGCTGGCACAGCGGGATTAACGCCCGGCAGGGCCAGGGCTCAGGCCCTCGGCCTCAGCGTGGGACTCCTGCTGGAAAACAGATGGGAGGGAAAAATGATTGGAGGGGGAGATTAATCATAACACTGCTAGAAAACCAGATCGAAGGGATCAGGGCAGGGCCCAGGGGCTGAACCATAATTTGTGGCCTCTGCGGTAAATGAGGAGGACAGATGCTTGTTTAAATTTGGGATTAGATTTTGGAGAATAAAGGAGATAATACATGAAATGATTACGGTATTAAAATGGTGGTCCCCCAGTGGGCAAGCAGGTTGGAAAGACCCTTGGCATTAAGAGCTGGGGGTGAGGGGACAGGTCACTTGTAGGGCACCCTGTCACCACGAACGAGTCAGGCACTGGCTGCTGACAGGTGCTTTAGCCCAGGGAAAACTCCTTGCTCAAGGTAACTGTGGGAATTTGGCCACCATATCCAGGAAAGTTCAGCAAAAAATGCCATTTTAAATTCTTTGTATCTGGCTCAGGCACTATACGGGCCTTAGGAAAGTCACGGCATTTTAGTGGGACAGAGGTACATGGCTGTAAGGGACATGCAGGGACACTCAGAGAGCTGCCCGAAAAGAAGAGCTGCTTTTGGTTTTTGGGGTTTTTTGCCTCGCTTTTGTCCCAGACTCTGGGCCTGAGTGGCACCACTTGGCACCAGAGCTGGACCCAAGGTGGCACCCAGCCCAGCCCTTGGCAGCTCCCTTTCAGAGGAGCCTGGGGGTTCTGCAGGTCGGGGGGGCTCCCCATGCTTGGGAATGCCAGAGGAGGTCGGTGCTGCCCCCGGGATCCAGAGGGACAATCACTTAATCCCTGCCTTGTTGTCCTTTTGGGCTCACCGTGAGCATAAATGGTACACAGAGGTTTCCTGTAAGGGTCCAGCCCACAGGGTAACGGCACATCCCGGAGCTCCTGGGGTCCCTTTGCTGCAGCCCTGCTGTTTATTAGTGCTGGAATTCAACAGTTTCCCGTGGAGAAATGGCTAATGATGTCACGAAAATATGAGGAGGGAGGAGGCAATTCCAGCCTCTCCTCACCGAGCTCGGGAAACAAAACAGCCCCTTTGCAGAGGGATGAGGGTGGCAGAGCCTGGAGCTGGGGAGGAGGAGAGGGAAGTGCTTTACAGGGGAGACTCTCCTCTCCACGCACAAATATCTAAAAACTATTAATTTCGGGCAGCAGCTGGGAAGAAATACATGAAAGGGAAATTGATTTCTATTTAAATGGTATGTTTTCATCACCTTTTTTCAGAGCATGAACATTCATCTCAGGGTACCTGTGCTAATTGATTTCAAATGCAATTCAACACAATCGCTGTGGAATAATAAATCTGAGGGCCAAGAAGGGAAAGGAGGGATCAGGGCTGGGAAGAGGGGGAGCCCCGGGCACCCACACCCACAGCCTGTCCCACAGAGCAGAGGTACATCCAGGCTGGAAAAGGTGGGCACAATCCCATTAGAGGAGTCATTCGGGGATCAGGGGGGTTTACAGATAATACAAAGGGACCTGCTAATCCACATAAGCTCTTGGAGAGAGGGAGATTACAAGGGAGATGGGGCACAGAACAACCAGGAAAGCAGCTGAGCATCCCTGCTGCAGCCACCCTGCTGCACGAGGGGAGGCATTGCAGGGCTGGGCCGGGCCTGGCAGATGCCAAAAGGGGCTGCTTTGGGTGGGAAGGGACCTTAAAGACCATCCAGTCCAACCCCCTGCCGTGGGCTGGAACACCTTCCACTAGACCAGGTTGCTCCAAGCCCATCCTGGACACTCCCAGCAATGGAGCAGCAGCTTCCCTGTGCAGCCCATGCCAGGGCCTCACCACCCTCTGGTGCTGCCACATGGAGGGCTAAAAGAGCCTTTGAGACCTCTCCTTTGAGCCCCAGAGCCTCCCTGCACAGTGGGAGCAGTAAATAACATTTCCCTCAGGTGCTTTGATCTCACCATCAGCCACGGGAAGGTTGCAGAGGACATGAGGAAGGACAGAGGTGACTGGCTGGACGGTGGGATGGTGTCTGTTGGCACGGGGCCAGCCTGGGCAAGAGGAGCAGGGAGAGAGCGGAGCAGCTGCCAGGGAACCAGTAAAACCTGAGGATGGAGGTAAATGTCACATGTGCGGTGCCCCAGGAGGGCACCACAGAGGAGACCACTCTGGGAGCAACAGCTCTGAAAAACAGCCAGCTTTTAGGTGTTTATCCTCAAATAAATAATGGAACATGATACCCAAAAAGCTGCTCTGGGGAAATGGGCTAATGGAAGTCCTGGGTAAGTGGGGGTGAGGAGCAGGGGAGCAGCTCCTGCCTCAGCATGGGGCACTTGTAGGCAGATATTGCAGAGCTCCAGCCTGTTGTGGTACTCAGGGCTCCAAAGGAGGTGGGAAATTGGGGAGAGAACAGAAAATAGCCATCAAAATTACCTGTGAGCCAAAAATACACTGCACAGCAACAGGCTTAAAGAGCCTGATGTGTGGAGCTTGTCAAGAAAAGAGGGAAAAATGCCCTGATTACAGGATATGGGAACTTCTGCAGGAAAAAACGACCAAATAACAAGACATCTTTAACCTGAGGCAACTCCACAGGGGAAGAGTCCCCACATAGGAGCCATGGAAGGAGCTGTGGAAGCCCTTCCCCACAGATACAGGGGTTAATGAGTGAAACTCAGAGACCTATGGCAAACAAACAGTCTATGGATCCCATTTGGCACTGTGGGATAAAGGCTTTACAGCAATATTCATATGGAGTTATCCCCCCATTTAGGCTGCACAGGATTGACTGGTTGCACTCAGCTAATCCAAGACATTTCCCACGTCCTCGGGAAGGGGATGGATGTGGGCATGGCCCCAAATGGACACTGCTGCAAATTCTCTGTTCTTTTGCTCTCTCCACTGCTGGGATGGAGATGGGCATTTTTGCTGGACCCTTATGAAGCAGTTTTTATGGATATCATCTTTTCCCAGGACCTGTAACCTTGCCAGAGAGCGGGTTAGGGCTCCAAACCCAGCCCCAAACCACTTGGAACACTCATATCGATGCAGCTGGGACCGTAGGCAAAATAAACCCGGGGAAATAATGGGCAGTGGACAGGCAGAGACCATGGAAAGGCTATTGATTGGAACAGGGTCTCTTCTGCACAGCACAGCGAGCTCACAAGGGCTGAGCTTCAGGTAATTTCTGGCAAATAATGTGTTGCACACTGTTATTTGTGGATCCTGGAAATGAAACTGGAGCATCCAGGGTTCTGACAGGTCTCTGTAGCTACAGTAGCCAGTGCCTTGGGACAGGGAGAAAAGCAGCAAATCAGACAGGGAATAAAATGAAAACGGGCGGCTTTGGCAGTGGGAGCATTGGGACATCGGGGTCCTGCCACCGCCAGTGCAGCCCCGGGACAGCAGCACCTTCCCTGGGTCTGTGTGCCAACCCTGCCTGTAAAAGCCCTTCAAATCCAAGTGGAACAAAGCTTTCCAGGAGCTCTGCCAGCCCCGGAGCCCGGCCGGCCCTGCTCTGCCTGCCTCCTGCCCAGGGAACGAAGAGTTCTGCTGCGGTTCAGAGGTGGGAGTTGGATAAA
Organism: Cephalopterus ornatus; assembly: GCA_013396775.1. Lineage (NCBI taxonomy): Eukaryota > Metazoa > Chordata > Aves > Passeriformes > Cotingidae > Cephalopterus > Cephalopterus ornatus. The sequence goes on along the minus strand of VZRE01003183.1, from coordinate 20,639 downwards.
GTGGCTCGTATTTTTAAATGAACAAATGACACTTCAGGTGTGTGATGACAGAGAGCTGGGTGCTGCTTTCCAGTAAAATATGCCTTCCCTAACCCAGGGCTCGCCGTCCCGGCCGGCAGCGGTGTGAAGGATGGGGGAGCAGGCAAAAGGTTAATAGAGCATTGGGCCTTTTTTAATTGAAAAAATGACTGAGGGACCATGTAGCAGAGCGAGCAGTAATATTATTACAGGCTGTAAGTACTGTTCCAGAGACTTACTGTTCATCTGGGAGCAGAGTAATGAGCGCCGGGCTGCGGCTCCCGCCTCGGCAGGAATGCCGAGGGCTCGCCAGCAGGATCTCAACCAGCTGCCTTGGAAAGGGGAGAGGATTTCCTAAATGTTTGCCTTCCTTTGCAAACTCTGAGCCTGGCATGGTCCTCCAGGAAGAAGTACATTGGATCTCTGGCAAGAATGATTCCTTAAATCATGCCTTGTAAAAATGGGATCAGTATCAGTGTGAGGAGGGGCTCGGGCTGGGATTTGTGTTTAGGGGCGAGAGGATGCAGGGTGCTGCCTCCTGACCCAGCCCATGTGGCAACAGGCTGGAAATCAGCACAGCTCTGTTGAACTGACAGAATTTTGTATCCCCGTGGAAGGGGCCCTGTGCCCTGCCCTGGCACTGCCGGTGTCCCTGCCCTGGGTCTGCTCAGGGCTCAGCACGGAGCGTCCCTGTGCCGGGCATTCCTGTCCTGAGCACCCCTGCAGCAGGGAATCCTGCACAGGGGCATCCCTGGGCTGAGCATTCCTGCAGCACAGCCCCATGCTCCTGCCAGTCACCCTCTGGCCGTGCTTCGGGCTCACAGACCCTCCTGCCGCCCTGCCAGGGCTCCCAGAGCACACTCCAACCGTTCCGAAGGGTGGCCCCATGGCTTTCTGTCAAACTCACCCTGCTGGGTGAACAAACAGGCACTGGGTGGGGTGTCACAGCTCCCAGGGCAGGTGTCCAGGTTGGGATTCACAGCCCGGACCCGCTGCCTGGCCCCGACATGCCAGGGAACTCCGTGACCCCACAGTGCCACCTGCTCCAGGGGTCAGCAACAGGATAAATGGCACTTGTGGGAGCCCACGAGGGGAGAGAGGGAGAGGGGGAGCAAGATCTCCTGGAGAAGCTGACAGAGCAGGGAAAATGGCCTTTCAGCCTGCAGGGATGAGGGGAAGCCCATCCTAGAGGAGGGGTGAGCCTTGGCAGGAGGTTTCCTTGGGATCCAGGATCAGTGCCCAGCTCAGCGGAGCCGACAGGGCTTGGGGATGAGGAATTGCCACGGGAAAGCTGTGGCATCCCGAGGAGCTGGGCCCTGGGCTGGCGGAAAGCAGGGCTGTTAACCAGGCTGTGGTGGCACTTTGGGCTGCCAGGATTTATGCTCCAGGGGAGCAGCTCTATCTGTCAGCTCTGAAAAGCCTCATTTACAGGGAGACTCCGTCAGGAAAGGCAATCAGCCTGGACCCTGCTGCACTGGGAATTTATAACTGCTCTGCCAGGGACAGCTCGTCCCTGCCTTCAGCAGGAGACACAGGAGCAGCCACAGGAGCCGGGGGGACCTCTCCTGCCCTCAGGAATGGGTGTTTGCTCCCACAGGGAATGCCCTGGCCCCAGCATCCCTCCTCAAAGAGCTGAGTCTGGAGACTGAAAATGGTGATGGGGAGACTCATCTGTGGCACAACTGGGAACATCTCCATTAGGGATACATGCACCTGTCTCCAGAGGACAAAAGGGAATCCTCCTGGAAAAAATGTGGGGAAAAGGGAGGGAGATTCTGCCTCACACCTGGGCCTGGTGATGCCCCTGGGCTGTGCTGGAGGCGGATTTCCAGGTGGGTGTTTGTGGCTGGAGAAGTGTCACAGAATCCCAGAATGGTTTGGGTTGGAAGGGACCTTAAAGCCCATCTCATTCTAACCTTCCACTAGTCCTGGTTTCTCCAAGGATGTCTCCTCCTTCCCAGGACCACAGGGACGCCCGGGACCCCCAGCAGGGCCCAGCCCCTGCCATGCTGCCAGGAGCAATGGATTATTGAGGTTGCACAGGCACTGGCACCAGCAGAGCCCACACTCATCCCGTGCTCTGCTCCTTCCACACTGGAGCTGCAGATACAGCCCCTGACTGACGGATGGATCACTAACATCATCATTTGTGCTGCATTTTCCTCCCCTGTGGAGGATGAGCTCCAGTTGCTCCCATCCATCTCATTCTTTCAAGTCCTCTTCATTCTGCAATTTCCCCTCACCCCGAAAAGAGTAAAAGATCGATGCATTTCTTTCCAATTTCAGCCTGGGAGAGGGAAGGAGCTCGGGGAGAGGCAGAGGATGCCTTTTGCCTCTCTGAGCACATGTTCCTCCCCACTCGGAGCACGAGCACGGCTGGTTGGGTATTGATCCCTCCCTGGGAAGTGCCGCAGCCTGTGCCCGACCCTGACCTCCCTCTCACCCTGCCAGCGCCAAAAACACTCGGCTGCGAGTCTCTGAGAGGCAAAAAAAGGGAGTTTCTACACGCGGGAAGGCAAAGGCTGTCCCAGCCGAGACAGCAGCCTGCGAGCCCAGCCGTCCTGCACCAGCACAGAAAGGAGTTAGGAATAAATCCCTGAGGAGAAGGATGGGCCCTGGCCACGTGTGCAATGAGTTGTGTTTGGTCTCAGCTGCTCTGGGCAGGTTCAGGGCTGGGTGGGACTCCCACGACATTGGCAGTGGGGGACCTGGCACTCAGATAAAAGACAGATAAAAGACAAATACCCGCTTTTCTCCCCCACAGCATGGCCACTGTCCCGCCAAGTCCACACTCACATCAGTCACTGCCGGGCCCGGTGCCTGCTCTGACAGCACAGGTGATGCCAGGGCTCGTGCAGTGGATGTTTAATTATCACAGACACGAGCTGGATGGCATCTGAGTCACCAGAGGGAATGGTATGGGTGGGTTCTTGGCTCCATGAGCCTCAAGTGCTGCTTTCCCAACTCCCTCCTCGATAACAAGTGATTTTACAGCCATGGTTAAATGAGAGGGATTCAGACAAGGGCTGGTTTTTCCGCCTGATCAATAGATCCAAAAGGAGCGATGCCAAATATCGTGAGTTATTGTGCAGCACTGATGGCTGCCAGGACAATGGGCAGAGCAAAGACAAATACACACCTTTGCCTCAGTTATTACTTTAAGCCTTTTATTATCATTATTATGGGTGATTAAAAGTCCCATTAATCAGATGCTAAACAGATTAAGCCCTATGAATTAATTTTCTGGAAATAACTAAGACAAACATTCTGTGCAGAGCTCATTTAATGAAATAGAAGCTGTTTATCTGCAAAATTAGGGCTTGAGCGTAGCTGAGCTCCGGCTGGAAAAATCCAGCACTGTGTGGGCACAGGCTGGAGCCAACGCCGATTTTTTACCCATTCTAAGTAAAAGAAGGATCTTGCTCTAAGTAATTTATGATACATTACACAAAGAGCTCATTAGCGAGGGCTAGAAAATAAAATTACAGTCAGTTAGGAAATAATTCCGTGATTTAGAGTTTAAGAAGGGGAGGCTGAAGGACAGAGGACATGGAGCTGAGCTCTGCCGGGGAGGGGGCTCGGCACAGGGCCGGGGGCTTGGCATCACCATGTCTGTGCCAGCTGTCCAGCTGTGCATCCCTGAGGAAGCTGAGCCTCCTCCTGCCCTGGCTCTGCACCACCCTGATGGACCCACTGCTTGGAGCATCCCTGATGGGACCAGCAGGACCTGCAACAGGAGATCTCTAAGTTAATGTTTTCTTGGAAGCAATTTTATCACTGACACTTTTTTAACAACCAGATAAAACAGAAGTTTCATCTCTGGTGAAATGAACACCCGAGCCGTGCAGACGAGGCAATGTCCTCCCCCCGAAATGATCCAGCTGCTCCTGCTCATATCCCACCCCTGCTGTGCCCCAATCTCTAGGGCAATTCTCCGCTTCCCAAGTAATGTTTTTGTGTTAAAAAGGAGCTTCCCAATCCAGTGTCCAACCCCCAGAGCATCGTCGGGGACGAGAGGACCTCTCTTTGAATCCAGAAATTGCCTATGGAATTACTATTGCTTGTGTCTGTTTCAATAAATGGGTGTGTTTGTTATTGCTGTTGAAAGTTCCATGTTTGGCCTTTTTAAGTCATTTGATTAGGAAATAGAATATTTTAGCAGCAAAGAGGGCTCTGACAATCAGCACTGAGAGGAATAATCCAATTTGCTTGGCCAAGAAGGGCAAGGGTCCTCCTAGGAGGTCAAAGCACAATTAGAACTTTAATTAATGAAATTGGTTGAGCCCCCACCAGCAGAAGCAGTGTATTTTCCCTGCCCAGTGGAGACCTGGGAGCAGAGATGCAACCCTGTGCCGACGGCTCTCCTGGACAGCCCCTCACTCACCCAAACACATCCAGTCCCCCCATCGTGCTGCACTGGCCATTTATTCCAGGGATGCAACTTTTGGGCTCTTTGCTGAACATCCTGAGCCCAAGTGGCCTCCGCAGAAGCTGCGTGAGGAGCGCAGGACCCGTGGCGTGTCGTGCTGTTCAGACATGCTGTCTGCAATTAATATTGCATAGTGGCCTCCTGATTCCTAAATTATGTATTGCTCCTTCTCAGCATTGTGTGGTTTTTATACAGGGTTAATTATTTTCCATCATTCTGCCTTTAGCAACAGTCGTCTTAATTAAGGGGCCAAGTTCCGCTCCCTTCCCTGCCTGGCGGATCCTAATGAAATCACTGGAGCCGTGTGGTGTAAACGGGAGAGGGACGCCGGCCCTCCAGGACAAATAAAATGTTCCCTCTCCTCCTGATTAATGCATAAAATTAACCCAGGCTTAACCTCCAACTCCTGACTGAGTGAATCACGGCAAGGCCCCCGCTCAGGGTGGCTTTTCCACGGGCACTTCAGACCTTGCTGGTCCCCCCCAGCTGCCTGGAGTGCCGAGGGACTGGCCTGGAGCAGGACGCTCGGCTGAAACTGCCCCTGTGGACTCCAGCAGTGATCCGCCACCACCCCAGCAGATCCTGGCTGTCCTGGCTCTGCTTTTGGGGACTAAAGAAATTGCAGAAGTTTGCAGTTAGACTCTGAGTCACTTCTCCTCCCTGTGGCTCCAGACAGGACTATGCTGGTGGTCCCTGTCCCCATGTTCCTGCCCAGGGCTCTGCCAGCAGGCAGCCCCCCAAACCCGGGTGCTGTTTGCTTTCAGAGATCAAACACTGAGGGGAGGAAGAGGATTTAAACCAGCCAGCAGCCCCATCCCTGCCGTTGTCCCCCAGCTCACTCCCCACCTGCCCGCCCCTCGCTGCCCCGCACAGCCCTCGGTGCTGGCACCAAAAGGGCTGATCCCAACTATTCCTCCCTGGCTTGCATTTCCTGACAGCCGCCTATTAAAGCAAGCCCGGGCTGCCGTGCCGAGGAAGCTCCGATAAGTGGATCCACATGCAATATTCATGGATGGCTTCAGAATAGTTACAGATCCATCACACTTGGCAGCGGGACGGCGCACTCCTAATGCTGGGCTTAAGCACCTTTTTGAGCCGGAGCCCTGAGGATGGATGAGCGCAGGGAGGCGGGGGGCTGGCACGGTCCCCACCGATGGCATGTCCCCACTCATACCTTTAAAGCCCCCTGCCCACTCCATAGCCTCCCTCCCACCTCCAGGGCAGTCCTGGAAAGCCTTTGGGGAGCTGTGGCTGTGGGGTATGCCCAGCCACTCCATGATCCACTGCTCCTGCCCCAGGCTGGAGTGATTGGATAAGGCCCCTCAGCACAGCCAAACCAAGGGAGCCCGGCCGGAGCTTAATTCCCTCACTCCGGGAAAGGTTTGTTTACCAGCTTCTGGCCAGCACCACACTGCAGCTCCAAACCCAGCCTCATCCCCCAGGATTAATTTTTACACAATCATTCTGGAGTCTGTGATAATCACTCCATAAAAAAAATGAAGAGATTTGGGATTTTTTTCCAGCATGGAGGATTAGGTCTAAAGACAAGTAATCTGCAGGAAGCTCAGCTGCATGCACACCACTAATCGCTCCCAACTCTTCCCAGCTTTAGCCTTTTCATTAGGATTTTCCACAGTAGGGCTGCTTGTCCTTGCTGAGGTCGGCTGACACGGGCAGGCAGACACATCCTGAGGGATACGGCCGTGTGCCAGCCCACAGGGACATGGCAGCAGCCTGGGAGGCTGGCGGTGCCATGAATCCCTGTGGTGTCCTGCTTCCCCACGGTGCACTGTATCCCTGTGGTACCCTGTATCCCTACGGAGCTCTGCACCCCTGTGGTGCTGGGGACACAGCTGGGCTTGCCACCTCTTTCTCCACTCCAGAGAGAAGCCTCTGGAGTGGGACCACTCGTGCTCCTTGCTCTGGGGTCTCTCCAGTTCCTTTGGGAAGGAGGTGCAGCAACTGGCACAGAAAATATCTGACGCAGATGGTGGGATTGTTTTAAAACGTAATAAACTATTAAAATAAATCATGAGCCTTCAGTAAATTCCTGGTGGTTTAACTAGGGAGGAGTGAACAATAACCTGGGAGCTGGCGACCTCCCCATTCCAGAGGCAGTTGTCTGCACGTTCCTGAGTCCCCAGGAACCTCTGTCACTTGCTGGCCTTGCCAAGCCCAGCTTAACTAACCCTGGTCCTGCACTCAGAGCAGCAGCAAGTGGAGGAGGTAACAACACACACACCAGTCCCTCCCCATGGACACTCCAGGATTATTCCCGTTGTTTCCCACTGAGGCTTGGGGCTTAATTCCCGTACATTCCTGGTGGGACTCAGCCAGCTCCTGGAGCTGCCAGAAGGGTGAGGGCTCAGAGGTTGAGAGAAAACACTGCACGTTTTACATTCTGTTGTGTCCAGCAAGCGTTTTTCCAAATATAATTAAAATAAGTACATCTCTGGGACCGGTCTGACCACAGGGAGGAGGATGCAGTGCCAGGGTTTTAAAACAAAATAATGTAAGCACTTAGAAAAGGACTCGAGCAGACTTTGGGTACTTATGTTCCAAATAATTGTCCCAGGAAACCCGATTCAGCAGCCACCCAGGCTGAAAGCACTTAGGCACAGTGGGCAGGCGTTCAACAAAGCATTTAGAGACCCCGGCGCTGCATCAGCAGGAACCTCGGGGCTCCGGGCGGGAGTGACTCAGGAAAACCGTGGGGCTTGCGGCTGACATGGGCAGGGTCCTGCCTGGGTCCTGCTCGGGTCCTGCCAGGGTCCAGCCTGGGTCCTGCTGGGTTTCCACCTGGATCCTTCCAGGGTCGCTCCAGGGTCCCACCTGAGCCCTGCCAGGATCCTGCTGGGTTTCTGCCTGGGCCTAGCCTGGATCTCTCCTGGGCCCAGCCTGGATCCTGCCTGGGTCTTGCCAGCATCCCGTTAGGGTCATACCTGGTCCTGCATGGGTCCCCTTGGGATCCCACCTGATTCCAGCCTGAGTCCTGCCTGGCTTCCACAGGGGTCCCAGTGGGGTCCCCCCAGGGTCCCCTCTGGTCCCCAGCACCCACGGCAGTGTCCCCCCTGTGCCCCTCTGTTTGCAGCTGGCTCCTGTGGCTCCTGCCACTGCCGTAAGTGTTGGGGTGCAGGGGCTTCGTTAGCAGGGGGTTCATTAGCCCAGTAGTGTTCCAGGAGCTGCAGGTGCTCACTCCTCACCGCCTTCCCCCAGGAATGTGTTTCCAGTCTGGGCAGAGCCACTGCAAAACAGCAGCTGCAAAGGGAGAAGGCTCCTGGTAATAAATTCATGGATCTCCACACCCCAGCAGGCTGACAAGCACCTGGTTTTAAAGAGACTTTAAAACCACTTGGAGTGCAGTCAGGAGACTGAGTCCCCCTTACGCTTGGAGACCCCAAACAGCAGCTTCAAAGGAGGGAGGGAAACAGCAAAGATAGTCTGGAAAAGGTGGATTTCAGCAGGGGCAAATCTTCAAAGCACAACTTTCCTGTACAGTTAAAAAGACCCTGTCCCATTTCCATGAGTCAAAAAGTGGAAACCTTTCCTAAGTGCACAGCTGACCCGATGGGTGATTCCCTAGTCGGGCTTGAAAGCAGATCGATGCTCCTGCTTTCTTTTATGTGGTGTGGCCATGCCTCTCCTCACCAAAACACCATCCCTTCTCTGCTCCGGCTGGTTGGAACCTTCTCTCTGTTTCAAACACATTTCTTCCCTTCCTCAGCTTTTTCTAACATCAGCAAAAATCCTCTTGGATGCATCTGATGGATGTTTTCTTATTGGCAACTGTCCGCTGGCTGGTGAGGGCCTCCAGAACGCTCCTCCTGCCCTGCCCTGGCCTGCCCTGGACACAATGCCAACGCTGCTCCTGTCACAGCCAGACCCTGTCCCTGTCCCAACCCTGCTCTCTGTGCCCACCACAAGCTCCATGGTTTGTCACACCAAGCTGTGCCAGCAGTGCCATCCCTGCTGCCCGAGGTCTCCACTGGGGCAGGGTGTCCTTTGGCACCCGGAGTCTGTCCTACCACCCACACCTGGGCACCACAGCTGCCGGCAGAGCGGTTTCACGTGGAAGGCACATTCCTCCTTGGAGAGCCTCAGATCCCAGCTAACCAGACGCCCTGCCGTGTATTTCCAGCAAACACGCTGAGCCAAGGCCGGGTGTTTATCACAGAGCACCCGGAGCGCCGGGGCTGTCGCAGGGGCAGCGTGGGACACGGCCTTCCCTGCCCCTCGTCCTCGAGGCAGCTTGTAAAACACCCTGTGAGCAGTAAGCATGGTGGTCCCCAGCCCAGCACCTCCTCCCGAACCCCACACAGCCCCTGATTGAGGCGAGGCGGCTCCGGGCAGAGCCGTACCTGGGCCTCCGCTGCCGCGCAGCCTCCGGCGAGCCGAGCTGTGTGTCAATTACGGGAAAATCAATGGAGATCCTGCTCAGGACTCCTTTTCACCATTCAGCACGGATGATATCCTTCACTTTCTAGCACTGATTCATTTACTTTCAGCCTCTCCAGGGGCTCCTGACATATTGCTATCTCGGAAGAATCTGAAGCAAGAACTGCCTTTGTTTCCACTGCAACTTGTTGGCTGCGGGGCCACGGGGCTGGGGCTCACAGAGGGTCAGGAGAGAGGCTGTGGCACACGGCAGGGTTGGAACATTTCTTACCAAAACACTTTTCCAAGGTGCTCCCAAACCTCATTTGTGTGGGCAGGATAAGGGGAGAAAGGGGTCCAAACCTGAGGCCGGAGTGGCAGCGACCTCCTTCCTGCAGCTCCAGGTGCTCTGGCTGAGCTGTGCCCGGGAGCAGTGCTGCTCCTCCCCTTGGCCAGCATGGGGGGGCTTGAAACAACCTGATCTGGTGGAAGGTGTCCATGCCCATGGCAGGGGAGTGGGACTGAGAAGTCTTTCCTAGCCCAGCAGCTGGAAGCTCTCCCAGTGCCAGGAGAGTGGAGAGGTCTGTGACACCAGGGCTGCACAATCTCTTCCTAGGGTTTATTTCCACCCCCAGGACACACAGCCAGAAACTACAGGAGACAACGTTAAATGTTATAGAACCGAATTCCAAAATATCTAAAGCAAAAAACTGCAGTTGGTTTATCCTGGGAAGGCTGGGACTTCACTGGGACAACATTATCTGTGTTGAAGCTGGGGACACCATGCACTGGGTGGACAGCAGGCACCATGTGAAAGTCACATAAAAACCTACATCAACAGCTCTTATATCCTACATTCTCAAGCTTTCCTCTCTCTCCACCAAAGCTACAGGCATCCCACAGGAGTGGGATATAGACCTCGGGCTGTGCTCAGGTCGAACTCCCACTGCAGGCTGGTGAACCACGCTGTGACACAAACCCCAGCCCTGCAAGCTGCTCATGTTCCTGCTCTTCAAAGAGAGCCTCGTGCATGGAGAGTGTGGAGGATATAGCCCAGAGCAAGGACGGGGCTACAAAGACAAGATTTATTATTTATAAGGCACTTCAGTGAACTCGGGGCTGGGAGGCAGAGCAGGCTGGGGAGAAAAGCTTTGTGAGGGAAAAATGGAGTTTGAAAGAACACTGAGAGCAGTGCAGCATGCAGAAGTCATGTTCATGAGGGACATTCCTTGGATCAGAAGTCGGGCTCTCTTGGAGTTCACATGGAATTTGCTGTGTGATTTAGGGGCCAGTTTAATGAATCTTGCCCCAGACATCAGGCTTTTAAAGAACGAGGGTCTTCCAAGCCAGCACTGTTTCTGCACTGCCCAGCACAGGGTCCTGTAGCCCTGTATGTGCCATCTGTGATCTGTGGTGTCACAGGGGGCGGGGGACATCAAGCACCCACCCGGTCACACTCACAGCCCAGGCTTCCCATGGCTGAGCCAAACTCAGCCCCCCACACACATCCAGAGGGTCTGGGGGATCCCTGTGGCACCGGGGCTGCTGGAAGGTTCCTGTGGCTGCCAGGCTGAGCTCCCCCCAGCCATCCCAGGCTCTTGGGGGATCGCTGCAGAGCACCCCAAGGCAGTGGGAAGGGCGCTCTGGGCACCCCAGGCTTGCTGGGGGCACACTGGGGATATCAGGGTGGGCACACTTGGGTCGTGTACCGGGCCCTGCTGTCACGGGGGGAAACCTGGGGCTGCTGGGATGGCACAGGGGCTTTTCGGAGGGCGCTGGACCTGTCGGGGGGAAAATCCGGGTCTGTTGAGGGCCTCACTGGGACTGTCGGGGAGAGCACCGGGGCTGTCAGGGTGCACCGCGCCGGTCCTGTCGGTGCCCCCCGGGGCTGGCAGCACATTCTCCGCGGCTGCG
>VZRE01003182.1:36793-54559 GCA_013396775.1 Cephalopterus ornatus | reverse complement strand
CTTCTCTGTCTGTAAAATGAATCTCCACAGTCAACTGATGTGCAGTGCTCCAGACCAAAAGAAATGTGCACTCTTTTTGCCCTTCACGCTCCCCAGATAGACAGGACTAGGTAAGGGCATGTTTTCTGCCAAAATATCTTGAAAGAGAGTGGGGAGGTGACAACTGAAGGTGTCTATTCATGCCATCAGGAGACAGCATGTATCAGTGTCAGAGGAGCTGAGGCAGTCCGTCACATGTATTTCTGCTAGCCTTGGAAGACTGTCTAGCTGGAGTTAGTCTTTCTGAGTAGTTGCGCAAAATCTCTTTGTCTTAAGTCTTCTGGATGAGGGTGATTTCTATGGGTTTTGGAGTGTTTAATCAGATGGAGAAACACCCTTGCTGTTTCCCTCCAGGGAATTACCACAAGAAGAATGTTAAATATGTGGACTGTAACAAAGTAACATTAATCACATAACTAATGACAGTTATTATGAGGATTAAATAATAATTTTCTGTAAGTTGGCTATAGATACTAATTATTGTTAATGAGCATCATTCTTAATACCATAGTTCTTGCAGGCTTTGTACTTTGAAAAGGTGTATTTAGCATTGCTTTGAGAAGTACTCACTCACATGAATATTTTAGTATAGTTTATTTTTGGTTTAGGGATGTAGTGTCTTTACATGTAAATGCCTGAGTGTTTGAGCACCGTATACAACCTCCTTGATAGCGGGACTCATTAACTCCAGGCCAAATTTCTGTTCAAACCTTGTTCAAACTTAGTTTGTCTTTTCATAACAATAAAAATCTCCTGGATGGTGTTTTTCTCTCAGGTTGTCACAGTTACAAGAGATTGGTTGTATTTTATTCCCCTTTTTTCCAACATTGTTTTTGTAGGGACTGTGTCTTTAAGGATGAATTTCCACATAAACACACACTCACCCCCAGAGCAGGGAAAGAAGGGGAAAAAACCTGCGGAGGAGGTGCAGGGGGGACAGAACTTGCTCTCCCCCTCTCGCTCCCTCCTTCAGGACCACATGTGCGGTTGCCTAGAGAGTTTGGCACAGCAGCATCCTTTCATGGGGTCCCAGCCACCACCCTCGCTGATCCCATTGAGCCCAGACCCCAGCAAGCCCTGGACCATCAAATTGCCATTGCTCCCCACCGGAGCCGAGGGAACCTGCTCAGTGCTGTGATCAGAGCAGCCCAGGCTCGCCCCCACCACAGTTCACCAACATTCAGAGCCTCTGGTGCTGCTGACAGAGGGAGAGACCCTGCACCCATGTTGCCATTGTCGAATTGGCATCTCAGCAGAGCGTCCCCTGGTTTCTTTTTTTGTCCTGGGGGTTGAAGGGAGAAAGAAACCAGAAGCATTTCTCTCTGTTGTTGATTTGAACTATTCTGTTGATATTGTTTTTTGCTTCTATTTCCATGTTAGTTAACCGTTATTTTTGCACCTAGAACCTCCTCTCATATTTTGTCTCCCTATATTGGTGGGGGCAGGGGAGATAGAAGGGACAGGAGTTCATTTTATTGGACCTCCTGCCCCAATATTTGTCTTTAAAGCAAGACACAGGTGATACCAGAAGTTGCACTGGTAAAAAAGCTCTATCTTTGTGATAATCCACAAATTAAAATAATAAATTTGCCCTCAACAAACATTGCAGGACCTGGAAGAAATCATTAACAACCCACTGGTTGCAGCTTAAGGCCTAATGACATGCTAGCATCAGGCTCATTGAGAAGGACATCACTTCACTGAACTGCCAAAGGAAGTGCCATAGCAGCACAGACAGATGGTCTGAGCTCCTGTCCTATCTAGAACAAAACCCTTGCTGGGCAGCACAGGCTGCTGGAAGACTTTTGTTACCCGCTGCAGACAGAGCAACCAAGCTCCTCATGTGGCTCTACATGCATCAGCCTCCAGAGAATTTAGCGCTGGATACTGAAGTTACCTCTACTGTGGTGGGGTGTTCCCACCACACCTCATGTGGAGCTCCTCCTGAGCTCCATCACCCTTGAAACTCCAGCATTGCAGTCTTAGAGGGAGGTGAGCAGTTAGGGCAAGTTTATGGAGATGAAAAAGCCTATTGGTTGATTTCGGACCCCACAAAGAAATGCAGTGTGTTGCTCAGTGACTCCTTTTGGAGTGCTTGCTCAAAGACACAAGGAAGGAGCAGGAGAAGCAGAGAGAGTGCAAGGCTGGGGGCGGAGTCCACAGGTAGGTTGATACTTCCTCCAACTTCTGTTTCATCTACAGTGGTGGTGGCTGCCCCTCCCAGCCCTCACAGGTTACTCCTGAAAGATTAATGAGGTGAGTGGGAAACCTCTCCTGGATGCACTAGGTTCCTCTCCTCCCCATCAGGTACACTACTTCTGTCTCCCCAGTGATGGGCTAGAAAGGTCTGGCCTTTGCTCTCTCTTTCTTGACTAGAGAGAGGAAGCAGATGATATGCAGATTTTGTTGGGCACCTACCAGATTTTTTCTTTAAGTTCATAAATTTTTATTTCCTCATCTCTAACATCAGAAACTAAAAGTCCCAGACCATATTGGGACTCTGAACGGACAAGTGGTACCCAGAAGGCTGATGCAGAGCACAGATATAACACCTTTCACAGGGCTATAGGTGACCAGGACACAAATCCTTGCAAAATGTGAAAGCTTATATACTACATAGTTTAGGGCTTGTACACTGGACAGATACTTCTAATGCAGCACTTAAAAGCACACCCTGGAGGATACTGCAGTGGTGCTATTTCTGCATGCAGCTATGTGTGCAATATCTTGCCCCTGGCTCCTTCTTCTGTATTTTAATTTGCTGATTTGCAGTGCTTGAGCCTAACAGCTTGGTGTAAGTACCAACGCACTATGCCTGGGGCAGGAGTGTTGTCTGAGTTTCAAAGAAAGTACCTTCCCTAATGACTCTCTTTCTGCCTGGAAGCAGCACTGAGGCATCCTTTGAGTTTACTCCTCATAGTCTCCAGAGACAAAGTTGAAATTGGAAAGAATGAAAAATCTAAATAAATGAAGAAAGCTGGGAGTTTCACCTCACAATGTATTTTCTGACACAAATGTGAGGAGAAGCTGCAAGTGCTGTCGCACCACACCACTCACACCCTATACATGGGCTGAGAAGGAAATCCCCTCCCTGGCAGTCACATGACTATGGATGTTTTCTATTCCCATTGCTATCATCTCTCTTCCCCAGCGTGTTTCCATGGTAATTGACCCATCAGGCTTCTTCCAGTGTTGCCAGGACTTACTCGGTCTGCTTTGGTCCTGTGGCACTAGCTAGAGGTTCTTTGCCCCAGAGACATCCATCCCCTCCGGTGCTTTTTTATGTGGAGTGGGAGCAGGTGGTGTATGGCTGGGCTAGGCACGCAGAGAGGTGTCACATCCCTGGGACCACACTCAGGTAGCTTTGTGCTGGTGGAGAGTTGTTTCAGAGAGGTGTTCCCGTTGCAGCACTGAGCTCCTCTTGCATCCTGGTGTTGCCTGCTTCGTGCTTTCCACTGCAAACCACTGGGATGAGAGGCTTAGGATGCAAATCAGGAATGGCAAGAAGTCACTCTGGGAGGATGAGAGTGAGGGAAAAAGTCTGAGAGGAGTAGGACATGGGACTAAAATGCTTAATGCATCAGGCTGCCTGCCATATAGTGAAGACTTTAGCCTAGGAAAAAGAAGGAGCTGTAAAAAGTGACAGTACCAAACCCCAACCAAATCTTTCCTGAGCATCCCTGAGCGAGGTGGAGGAGATAAGTATGTGAGCACCAGATGGATTAATTTGCAAGCAAGGGGATGAGCTGTACATTTCCCAAGTGGGTAGCCAAACTGGTGTCCCAGCACTACCCCATCAGCAAGCACTGGCAGCACACAGAGGAGTTGCATTGCTCTGGGTCCTGCAGCAGGGCACTGTGCATACAGCACAAACCTGGCCCAACAGCACTGCCTTCATTTACGTCAGCATAGAAAGCAAGGAGGAAATATGGCTTAAAGGGGAAAGCACTGTGCAGATGAGTGCAGTGTCTGTTCTGCTGTTGGCCCCTTGGCTAAGCAAGTTGCACAGACTGCCAGTGATCCAGTATCCATTTCCAGGATAAGTGTGACAGCATATCACTATTTCCCAGGAGCACTGTGAGAGGAAAATGCATCTTGTAATCTGGAAGAGGCATCCCTGCCAGTAACAAGGTTTTTTCATATACAGACCTTTTCATGTGGAGCCCTAGTGGAACATTTGCAACTTGTGAATGTACAGAGAAACATTTCTTTACACGGCTTGGAGGCCTCGTTTTGCTGCTGGCTGCTGTGAAAGTCTCTGGAAATGTGATGAGACAGAGCAGCACATGGAGGTGAGGAAAAAGTGTAGCACAGCACAGCCGGGCTATGGGAGTCGCTTCCACTGGGTGTCACTGTGCACACAGGTTATCAAAATTGAATATCCAGGCTTGTGGAGAACCATGGTCTTGCTAGCTTTTCTTTTAGAAGTCCAGCCTTCAGGGGCTTGCCTGTGGCAAATTATCCCATACTTGGCTTCTTATATTCCTGCCGCTTGTAGGTAAAGCTGTGGCCACCAGCAGGATGATGAAGCACTGTTCTTGAACCTGGTCTATGCTTCACGTGGCTCTCTGTTGTTCTGTAGCCTTTTTAAAGAACACTGTCAGGCTCAGGTAGGTCTTACACGTGCTCTGTCTTCCTGGTCGTAAGAGAGGGACAAAACCCACGTCTTTGTAATGAGGGGAAGATTCAGTGCATCTACCATTTTCCACCTTTTCAAAGAGCTGACTTTGGCAAGGTGCCAGGATCCTGAAAGTTGCTAGAGTGTTGTCTGATTAGACCTGCTTAAATCTATGAAGGAGAAAAACTGTGATCTGAAGTGAGGGAGGGCACAAGACAAAGGCATTGGACTAGCAGTAGAGACGAGGCAAGACAGCTTTCTTTCAGTGCTGGGATTAAATATGCAGCCAGGCTGCTGTACTTTTGAAAAATGCCACTTTTGCAAGCAGTTTACTCATCCTTCTTTCCTCTCTTGGTGGATTCATCTGTGGCTTCTGCATTGCCACTTACCTGTGGGAACCAGTCATATACAACATAATCCACTTATTTCACCTGCACCAGTACCTGCCATGAGGGTCCTGCTCAGACACAACCAACCACCCACCTTTCTGTTCACAGCATATCACCCTTCCTCCCATGTCTTCTCTTCCTCTTTAAAATTGTTGAACACGTCCTAGCACCTTCCTTCCATGCCAAGGGTAAGGCCCAGACCTTGTCAGAGGCCAACTTAATGTGTAAGGGCTAAGTTACCCTGATGTCCTTCTTCCTCTTTTTCATCACTGGTGTAGCATGCTCTATTTTCACCCAAAAATTTTCATTCTCACACTAAACACCAACACCACGGCTAAAATTTTAACATACCATGTGTGTTTTAGCGGGCATTAACAGTGTCACAGCTAGCTCCCTGCTGCACAGCAGATGTCAAAGGGGTTTTGCATGCTACCAATTCCTCTTCCCTCAGAAATAAGGAGAAGATTTTCAGTGTCAAATCTCCACATGCCAAGGAGGCTTGTTGCAGTTTTTGTGAGATAAAGTGAGAGGAAAGCTTGGTCTGAGCACCCAGCTGAGACAGCAGTCAGTGCATTGAGAGATGATGTACAGAAATTTTTGCTTCTCAGTTCAATTTTCCAGCTAAGACTTGCTCCTTTTTCAGCCCTCTGTGTACCAACATATAGCACCTCCAGCCACGAGTGAAGCCCTCCAGGATCACTGCCTGGCCTGTTCCAGGATGAGCAGCCCTGCAGGTAAGGCAGCCACATTCTCCTTCCCATCACCCCCATCACCTTACGGCTGGAGGGAGGAGCCAATGTGGGAGAGGAACGCTGTAGCTTAAAAGTGGCTGGGGAAGGAAAGAAAAAGGCCAGTGAAAGACAGCAGCAACTTCAATGAAATTATGTTACGAGCCTTCAGGGTCAGTACTTAAGTAATGATAAGACTGCATGCAGTGCTGTAAATCTCTCCTTGAGCATAAGCATATGGAAAGTATTGTGGGATAAATTAACTTCATAAATTACGGTTTCTCTGTTTTCACTCAGTCCTCCCTTTTTTTGATGATTAATATTTTACTTCTACCTTATTTCTTCTACCTCATTTCATGGGCTTTCTAAGCCTTGCCACACAGGCAGTAATGAATCTCAAAGGACTCAGATTCTTCTCCAGAAGGACTTCTGGGCTTCCCAGGTGCCATCAAGAAGAGAAAGAAAATGAAGAGCTGTGCTCCTGCAGAAACAAACGACCATGTTGTAAGTGAAATAGCTTCTGCTAATGCCTTCTCAGTGCTTTGCTCCTGGGTCAGGGTGAGCTAGACAAGGAGCTGCACGTGTGTGTGGTGCTCCCGGGGGAGACCTTGGCACTTTATGAAGAGGCCAGCCCTGGGCTTGAAAGGGTCATGCACTTTCCTCATTTGAGATAAGGTTCAGCTCTGAAGCACTTTGCCTTCAGGCTGCCACAATGTCTCCTGTTCCCAATTTGCTGCTGCACCATACACAGCTTTGCTCCTCCATCTTTCTGTTCCCACTGTCAAGATGTTCATTGTGCCCACCCTTGAAACAGTTTTGAGTGTTCTGAAGGGCACTGTCCTTATCTGCTTTGACAAGGAGTCTTTACTGTGATTTGTGCTATTCCAAGGCTTACAGTCACTCAGAATTTCCCATCTAGAACTGATCAGAAAGTAGATTTCTA
Source organism: Cephalopterus ornatus (assembly GCA_013396775.1). NCBI lineage: Eukaryota > Metazoa > Chordata > Aves > Passeriformes > Cotingidae > Cephalopterus > Cephalopterus ornatus. The sequence continues at coordinate 47,842 of VZRE01003182.1, read as the reverse complement.
GTCCCACTTTTATTTTAAAGGAGGCAAAAAAGGGCAGTGTTATTTGATTTTACTTAAATGGTGTCCCAAGGGAGATTTGCTCAGCTTTGATCCTCTCTATTTTCTTTTTTCTCACTTTTTTCCTTTTTCTCTTTTTTCTTTTTTGCTTCTCTATTGAATAAGGTAAATAACACTTCGAATAATATGATAAAATTCAGAAGAAATAACTTTGGATACAGGGAGTATACAGGCATATTTGATGTACCATGCAAGTGATGAGGAATATATTTTGTGTTGATGAAGTGATGCCCCCCAGAAAAGAAAAAGAAGAAAAAAAGAAAAAAAAGAAAAGTTTTTTTTCAGGCATCTCTGCTCAAACCCTTTCTAGCACACACTTAGGGAATCAAAGTTAGCCCCAGTTTGTGAAGGAGCTGCCTTCCAGTTGAACTGTGGCAGAATATGAAGGAAATGTTGAGTCTACCTTGGTTCAGTGAAACCACTTTTCTTCCTGACCAAGATGAAGGCTCAGCCCTTCTCCTGTCAGAGACAGAGGACAGAAATGGATGGGGAAGGAGAGGGGAGATTGAGTGTGGGATTTTCCCACCTCAGTCCCAGGAAAAGCTTATTTTTGTTGCCAGGGTAAGTTATAGACAGAATCTGTCTGAAAACAGGAATAAATTTTTGAGGTTTCCCCTCTTGATAGTTTCACATTTTCCATGCAAAGAGGTCGGATTGGGATATTTTTCTTTGGAGATCTGTGGGTCTTTGAAGTGTCTTTTTAAGTTTAAAATAGATATAAGGCAGCAAGAAAAAGAAGCAACTTACACTATTTCCTTTTATATGATGAATAGTACAGATCCCTTTTAGTAACTAATTGTAGCATCAATGCTGTTCTTGACCAGTTCTGCCACATAAGAGTACTGTCTATTAGCTTTCAGTACCATGTTATTATGCATTCTCAAGTATATTTCTGATTCTTTTTTGGCATTCTAAATGAGCCTTTTGCTTAGCATATGGAAAATAACAGTGGGCAGAGAGGCTGCTTCAGGAACACAGGCTTTTCTGATTGTTACGTATGATTTAACAGCGCTGTACCTAGCACACCTATTGCTCCCATCAAGTGGCACTATTTTCACAGCATCACTAAATTATCTACTAGCTGAAATGAGGGTCAGTTATTTTTCTTTCAGTTATCCCTGATTTTAATTTAGTTTATTGATCAGGCTCCAGAGCTTCAAATAGCTGCCCTGCAAGTTAGAAACGTGTCATGCAAAATTATTACTTTTGGCCTCAAGTATTATGCACTCAAGGTCTAAAAACATCTACTTTTTATCCAAATACATTTTTCTATTTTTCATTTTTCAGCTGGAGGGTCTGAACAGCCTATTTAAATACAACGAGACATTTCTACTTCATGTAAAAACCTTTGCCACTTCTGCTGTCATGGACACACAACTTTTCACCAGAAAGATTGATAACATAAAGGTTTTCTCTTATAACTGAAAATGTTCATTTTAAGTATCCATCTCTCATTGCATTAAGCTTCAGCTACCTGCTATATACAAACTCGACAGTTCCCTTGGGATATGTTTCTTCTAGCCTCTTTTACCCAGGATGCCTGATACTGGGACTGACCTCTTAAACTACATGGCAAATTGTACCTTCAACCCTTTTTCTAATATAGATATATGAAAGGATTGAGGAAGGGGCTGGGTTTGTGTTCTTTCTTCACTTAAGTGGCAATCTGTTGAAAGTGTAAGGGCAAAAATGAAGCAATGCAGAGTAAAGGGTTTCCTTCCTATATGTTGCTCTCTACCTCCAGTGTACAAAGAACATTTGGGGCAAAAAAAGATTGTTTATCATTGTAAATGCCACTTCCTCCAAGTAAGCTGTAATATCTCATTAACGAACATATCTGAGGTTTCTAGGACTCTTTCCACAAAACCTTAGATAATTCCTGCTTAGCAGCATCTAAGAAAAAGAAATAAAATAAGGAAAAACCTTTAAAAAGTATAAAATATGTTTTTAGGGTTGTAGAAAGGAAAATAGACTAATCTTAACAAAAAATTTAGGAAAAAAAGTGCTAGAAAGCCTTGGCACCTTCAGTTGACATAAGGGCCTTCAATCTGTTGAAAAAAGAATTTTTCTTCGTTGTCTTATACAGATAAGCTTTCCCCTTCCTCTCACGTTGCATGCACATTGTTGTTGGCACCAGAATATTGTCTTGTCTCCTTTAAGAGAGAAGAAAAACACAGTACAAATTCATGGTTAGGTCACTTTATACTGATGACAAATGGACCTTTAAATGTATGACAGTCAGAAAAATTTGGCAGACTATTTGAAGACAAAAAGAGAAGGAGGTCAGGGTTAATTTAAACACAGAATTTCAGCTTCTAACCGCATTAGATCTTATCTTAAAAGAAATTATTAATGTATTATTGCATGGAAGTGGAAAGAGCTGGAAAAACCTTTAAAGTCATCTGACACAGCATTGAATTTCCAGCATATTTTTGAATGTCTGTCTTGGAAAAAAGAGTGAACAGCTACAATTTCAGCCTTGCATTTCAAAGGAAAAAGTATTTGTACAGAGGTTTCTTGCTGATGAATGAGGACTATCTCAGAAATAAGTTTACTGTGTGCAAATGCCTTGCATATGGTATAGTGAGACGTGTATTCTTCAGTAGATACAGCAAAACAAGCTTTGAATTTGCAGTGGGATTGAGACAGCCAAGGCTAGTTTTGTTACACACTGACTGTGCCAGAACACCCAGTGATTTTGCATCTTGCATGCTTTATCCTCCCTCTTTGGAGGACACTAATTTTTATTTTCAGATAGTTATTATTCATCCAGCATTGTTCAGAGCCTAGTTGTGTGTTAAAAGCAGATACACAGTTGTTGTGGAAACAGGTTTCTAGGTTGTACTGGACTTCCTAACTCTCCTCTGCTGACGATTGAGGGTCTGTGCTCTTTGCTGGTCTAGCAGTAGTAGTCAATACTTAAATCCTGTAAAAGTGTGAGGTCTCCTATTTCCTAGTCTCGCAAAAAAAGTGGTCAGTCACTGACAAGTTATCTTTTAACTGATTATTGCTCCTCAGAATTGCAAGAAGTACAAATATTGCAGAAGTACATGGGCCACCTAATATTTCTGGAGGAGTAGGAGCAGATATTTGTATGGAAAAGCGTGCATATGCCTCTTTGCACCTTTTCTAATGCAAAGAACAGAACACAGAGATATGGGACATTTTGCAGTGGTTCAGCATTTCTGCCAAATTGGTACCTGGCCATCCATTTTCACTTTCACCCTCTCCATTTGCAGCGGTATGGTGTCTCTTGTGTGCAGGAGGGTGCAGGAAAGGTTTTCCCAGTTTTCCCGAGTTCACCCTCATTACTCTGTATGGAGGTGTCAAAATATGACATAGTCATATGCCAGAGAGCCACTGAAGGCCCTGTCAATGTTTCTGATTATTTTGCTCATTAATATACAGAAATATAAACATGTAAGTTGCTTGACTTAGTTTGCTGACAATTTAACCTAGACATTGCAACTATGTAAGACCATTAAGACCTTAACAGTTTCATGCATGTAATTAAACACATATTCAGTGATGTCAAAGTTGTTACTTATACCTTTGTCTGCAAACATGGATTAAACTATGCAACTTTTTGGTTCCCCCTGAATTGTCTTCTTATTGTGACATTTCTGCTATGTGCAGTCCTAAATATCTTCTAATCTGTGGTTCAAAGCTATATGCCTGATGTGTGTCGAAGTGCATCTCATGTCTTCTTAACTGAGTAGTTTCTTTGATATTATTTCCTGACTAAAAAGTGATTTATCACTAGATTAGAGAACTCTTCTGGGAAGAGGCCATCTCATTTGCACTGGCTTTGTGTTGTGTCTGTGGCATGGAGTACACCTGCACTTAGTCCAAAAAGTCTATCAATTTTATGGTAGCACACAGTCAACATCCATGTGTAAGTATGGAGGAATCAATAAGCTCTCTGGCTCTCAGAATTGCCATGTGTCTCTATTATCCTGTCTTATTGAATGGGGTTTTCTACCCAAATTATGTCAAGGCAAAATCACAATTTATCTGTACTGGCAGAAGGTTTTGTGCATTCATCTCACAAATGGAAGGCAGAATTTTAGAGGATCTTTGGGTGTCTTTTTGCTGAATGGGGGAGTGGGAGAAATAGTGGCAGAGGAAACTTGAGGAAGTCAAATTCAAGAAACATCAAGAGAAAGAGGCTTTTAGTTGATCTCTTAATTGTTTACTGGATTGTTCCCTATTCACTGGATATTTAACAAAAAAGAAAATAATTTGCACCCCTATATCCTTTCTCATTCAAATGCCAATGCTCAGAATAAATATACATAACATATCTTTTCATCAGCCTTCCAGTAATATAAGACCAGGATTGTGATTATTGATATTTTGAAACTGGCAGATAGGGGAAAAAGTCAAAGCAACACTCTACGGATGTTCTAGCCTGATAAATAAGAAAGAAATTATCCTTAAAGATCTCCTTATACTTATTTATTAGTGATGCATATTACATGATACAATAGAAGCTGAGAAGCCTGTTTCAGCTTCTACTTGAGTTAGTCACTTGTGGAGTTTTCAACTTTTTTCCCGATTTTAATCTGATGCATTAACCTCATGTTCTTGTAGGTTGTTTTGCATTCTGACTGCCTTTCAAATACAGGGTTGTTTGTAAATTCCTTAGTATAATCAGTGCCTGACTCTGTCTGGCCTTTCTTATTAGCCCAGGAAATGTGAAGGTTAGTAAACTAGGCCAACCATACTCAGAGCATAATTAGCAGATATGGAGCAGGGCTTGGGTTTTTTTGTTTGAAAACAGCAAGAACTGTAATCAAATCAAAACAGTGGTGGGTTTTTTTAATCCATTTGATACTGTTATAAATTATAGACTGTGAGATTGTCATGAGTGAGGACATATTTATTCTGGATCTCTCCAAGTAAGCAGCAGTCCAAGTAAGAAGTCTGCTTTGAGTAACCAGTATTTTTAACAAGAATGCCTACTTAGCAAACTGTAATTGCGCAAAATTTGTCTACAAATGTTAGAGTTCATGGAGGTCTTTGGCCTTTGGCATGCTGGGGAGAAAAGAAGGTAAGTTTTTCAAAAGTTAATTTGCATGAAGAAACAGACTTCCTAATGTAGACTTCATCCACATTGGCACAAATAGATGGAATTTTGTACTGTGGACTGCTGAGAACCTGCATTTTAATACCTCAGACAATGAAAAATTTCTTCCTAAATGCAATAACATAGATAAGAAATTCTCAGAAGTCAAAGATTTCATCTAATGAGGGCCTTCCTAGTTGGATAGTTTTAATGTTTCATCTCCTAGAACCATATTGCAGTTTTTTAGGTTTCTGAATCTTTGGTCTGATATTGTAATAACCACACTCCTCACGTTTTTTTCAAATACCATATCTCAGAATAACATCTAATATGTTTCAATCAAGAGGAATGCTTATGGAAAAATGTAATTGTTTCTGGCATTGTGTGTTGTAAACAATAATTATTTCAGTTTCATTTTTTTTGTGAAAGCACCAAAATCTTTCTTTTTTTTTTTCCCTTGAGTGGTCTAAAAACATCGCAAACACTAGTGTTATTTTTAAAATTAAAAATAATTATAAATTAGGAAGAATAAGGTTTTTTAATATTCATGTTTAAAATTGACTTAATTTAAAAAAATAATAATGGAATTAGATATTGATGTCATTTATAGTAAAAAATACAACTACCTATCAAACTGGAGCAGTGTTTGTCTTGATATTTCAAGACCACAGTGAACAAATAATTAAAAATGCAAACAAACCCATAAACATTTAAAACATGATTTTTGTCTTGCAATATAATAATAGCAGATGCAATTCAGGTAAAATGTGGATTTGGGGTAATAGAAAAAAATAAATTCAAGAAACTCACTGTCTTTTTTGAGTATTACATCTGGAGGAATGAAAGTTTCGCCTGCTGCAGTTTGCTTTACCTTCTTTTGCATGTCTTCTCCTAAGTCAGGTGGCCCATACTCCTACATATTCCTGTAAAACACTCCCAGCTGTATAACTAGTGACTCCACTTACTGTCCCTCCTCTGGGATTAAGGAGACCTTGCCTAATTCAAACAGGTCTGCAAATTACATCTGTAAGGAGAAAGCCCGGCAGTGTCGGGGGGGAGAGTGCATGGTAGTAACCCATGTGGGTTACAATCCTTGCCTTCCCTGCCTTTCACTTCATTTACAAAGTTAGTTTGCCTGAAATCAGGTCACATATACTGGATCTGCTCTGTCACATGAAGGCTGTTTGGTGTCTTCCGAGTTAGGTCTTACTCCATCTACCTATATTAAATACACATTTATTACAGCTATTGATAGATGCATCAGCATTTCCTGCAATTAAAAGTAAATATCCTTCCTGATGGGTAGAGTTGTGAGTGACAGGCAGTAGCTCTATGTTTACAGATTACTAGCAGGGAAGCAACTTCACCTTTCGCTGCACTCATAGCAGGACGGCTAGAAACAGCCAGTGCTATGCATCCCCTCTGCAATATGGAGTACTTCACCTCCCCCTGGCATGGGTGGGAAGCAAGGTAAAAGAGTGGGATTAGGCTGGGAATGTATCATCAGAACTTCTTCCAGTTTATGGAATATAGAATCACAGAATCATAAAATCATTTACGTTGCAAAAGACTTTTAAGATCATTGAGTCCAACTGTAAACATATACATTTTAATTTCAGCATTCTAATTATCCACCACTTTAACCTTGCCAAGACTTTGAGCATATAGTAGCATATAGTGTTGACATGGAGAGTGCCAGAACGAGTTGTTTCTAAGAGATCAACACTTTGCACATGTCCACATAGATGTAAGAAAGTGCATGGTCAAAGAGCAAGCTTGGGATGTAAAATAGGCCATTAACAGAGAAGCACATCTTTATGAGGTACATTTCAGTTAAGGTGATCAGGCAGAAAACTCAAAACCATCCTGCACATAAAGTTTATATGACCTGTGCCACTGAGAGGAATTGAAAATGAGCAACATTTGAGAGCTGATTTAGAGGAAGAGCATTTAAAAATTAATATTTAAATAGATAGATGCTCTTTAGGAAATTTATTTAATATATTTAATAACGGTAATGCCAGCCACATCTATTCTATGATGGATTATTTACTGTTTGATAAATGTCATTTAAAGTAAAACTTTTAAAATACCAGTCTTTGCTTGACTATGTCCTACTAACTCTTTTAACAACTTTGTAGACCATAGGGGCTAAAATACTTTAAAATGCGCTTGCAGCAGGATTCCCCACTAGTGCCCAGTTTGGAACAGGATTCCACACTTCCCAGAAGTAAGACATCCTGTGCCACAGATAGACATCTATATTAGGCGATCAATAATACTTGAACTACTGTTTCCCACAGAAGCAAAAGTAAAACCTAGGCTATACTTAGCTAGATGTCCTGTGAGCAGTCACACTGATAATGCTGGGGATAGCCCACAGTGCAGAGTTAATCACACAGTTCACCAGGCTGCTGCATTTTGTGTCTCTGTCATGATACTTGATCTTTCCACAGCCAGAAATAAGTTTTTCCATCTAACCCCCTCTAAATATCACTCCTGACAGGAGTTCTGTACCTGTCTAATTTAATGGTAATGGGCAATGAACCTGACATTTTATATTGATAAGAACAGCAAGTAAAACTAACACTGTAATTTTTTTCCCCAAAGTAGTTTTCCGAATCTCCTTTATTAAAAGAAGGGATTAATGACATTGGGTAATCCAATATTTCTCTGGCACAATGTTAATTTCCTTTACCCAGTTATGTCAATTAAATGCAAGCCATTAGTGCAACTGCTCACTGTGTTCTAGTTAGGAATGTATTGATTTATAATGAAGATTATTTTTTTCAGGATTAAATGTAGTTTAGGATGTATGGTTAGGAAGCTGGACACTACACACATTTTCGTTTCACATAGGCAACATATTCACTTTTTCCTCTCCCTTCCTGCTACAAATGTCTACAAATATGTTATTAGGTGATTAATTCCCATCACAATTCGACAGTTGGATCTGCATGGTATCTCTTCAGAGATACTTGAAGGTGAGGGTCAGGATCAGGCCTAGTTGTATTGCATTCTGAGAACAGTGCACAGGATTCCTCTGAGGTTGTTCTCAGTGCATTTGAAATGGCTTGTTGTGAGGAACTGTCTTGCAACCCAGAGGTCTAGTTCATGGGCAGAGCAACGTGGTCCTCTAAGTTGACGGTGTGTTGCTGGTCTATGTGCATAGATCATGACGCTGCATTACATAAAAAAGCCATAAATATGGGAAAGCAGTTCTGTGCTGGCACAATCACCTATCTCAAAACCCGGGGAGTCTTGAAGTGCCTGCATACACAGACACTGGCATTCTGTCTGGTTTCTCAGTGAGTCCATTTTCAAGGCAGAGCCAAGAGCTGTAATTTCCATTTAGCAGGTCACAGTTGCTTTCCAGAGTAATTTTCAGGTCTATAGAACAGGCTTGAAGGTTTTATTTGAGCACACGTGACATGGTTGGAATGTATTTCAAAAATACCTTCCAACAGCCAAAGCCACTAAAAACATTTGCAACAACCTGTAGCAAAATGTAGGTATGTAGCTGAGAATAGTTTTAAGCTTAATTCCCTTCTCAATTACCTTAGGTCGCAGGCTTTATAACTGATTTGGAACAAAGGGTGTGGTGTCCTGGACATTAACAGTAGAAAAATCACAGTCTGACAAGAGACTGAGTTGAAATCGTCACATCCTTGGTGAGTCTCACCTAAAGGGAGCCAGGACATGAGTTCTGTGCCAAGACCTTCATCCTAATGTAATAGGTGAGGCCCTAACTCAGGGAAAAATCTGCAGGCTGAGCAGCCAATCTCCTCTCCATCAGCGAAACACTTCCCAAGAGGAGCAGCCGTCCTCTCTGACTCCCACTACAGCCCTGGGATAGTTGCTCTAGTGTTTCTGGTGTATCTGTGAGATGCAGCTGCTTCCCGCCAGACTAAATATGTCCCAACTTTGGTGAAGAAAACTGGGCTTGGCTCCTTCACAAAAATACTGCATCACTCCATCATAGTGCACCACAGAGGGGACCAATTACTCCAGAGCGCTGGAGAAATTCCTCCTCTCCAATCAGCAAGGTAATTAATTTTAACGAACAGTCACACTCCTACAATTACATAATACCGAAGTATGTTTCAGAGGTGAAATTACTGTCAGCAATCAGCATTACTCTTGCCATTTTGAATAAAGAGGAGTCGCAGACTTAAACTTTGAGCCCAGTTCGTCTTTGTTCCTGTCTCTTTGTACAGGGAACTGGCTACAAATGGCCTCTGGGATTAATTTTAAACCTTTCTTGAGGAATTGTAGAGAGAGCATAATTTCTCCAAACCTGAGGAACATTATATCCCCTGAAACTGAAAAAAAAAGATGGGGAAAGTGTGATGGGGTATTAAGGTTAAGGCAAACCTCCATGCCAGTCAATTTCCATCTCTGTGAAATTTCTGGAAGCAAAACTGCATAAACCTCTTATTCTTCTGCTAAGGAAGGATTGATTTTTCTTAGGTTCCACTTAAGCCTCTAATGGTCAGCTTCACTCTCCAGTGTACTGCACACTTTACATACAGCTTTATTATCTCCTGCTCCAGGTGTCTGAGCTCTTCCAAGTTTAGGTGTGTTTCAACCACGGGTGTTAAGAACAGTTGTCAATCATTAATAAGGAGGCATTTTAGAGACAGGACTTCAATCTGGAGGCAGGTCCATATCAATAGGGAAATTGTACTAACCTCTGCATTTGCAGAAGTATGAGTCATGAGAGATGCAGGTGACATCAGTCCTACAGAAAGTTGGCTTGAAAATATGCATATGAAAAAAAACAATTGATTTCCTTACTTGCAAAGCCACAAAAATTTGTACATCTCTTTTAATTTCTTTTTCCTTCAAAATGACTGTATATAACTATTTTCCCATGGAGAAGTGGTAAAATACTTGCAGGTTCCTAAAATTGCTCAGCACAAGTGTGATTTGGCTCTTACTTCGTTCTTACTGAGAATGCGTTTTTTTTCTCTGTGATAAAGCATGAATAGAATTAATTTACAGTCGGTCTTGTTTGCATTTTTGCCTGAACAGAACTTGACAAATGGCTCTGAAATTTAATGATGGTGTGGTTACCTTTATAAGATTTGAACAAATCATTTTCATCCCTTCTCCACTGCCAGGCAAAGAGAAAGCAAAACAAGCAAAGCCACCTAAAGCTTTCTTCCCCTCCAGACTGGTATGTAATCGCATAATACTTAAGACACTATATCCACAGTAAACTGCTGGGCTTTAATGTCTTTTATAGAAAAATATTATATAGATGCTCAGAGGTTTTTGAGCCATGCTTTTCAACTTTTCAATACATAGTTACTATAGTATATACTTCACGGTATGGCAGGTTTAATGCCTAGTATTACAGATTTCTGTAATTGGCATTTGATTTATACAGAATCTCAAGCAGACCAAAAGCATTATTTTAAATTCTGTTTGAGCTTAATAATTGAGCCAATACTCAATTAGTGCCAGACTGTATATGTATCTGCCTGAATAGGCCATCCACTCTGATGTTGACACGTGTCCAACAAGCCAAATTTTACTCCTAAGAAATCACTAGAAGCAGGTAGCTATTGATAAATTTTGAATGCCAGAAAGAGCTTTTATGATCATTTAGTACACATTTCCATGCAGCATATGATGTTGAACTTAAGTAACTTCTGCATCATGTATTGATTCATTTTTTGACTATGTCAAATGCTCTAGAAAGATGCTTAATGTAATTACTTCACTAAATGGGAATAACAATAAAAAAAAGACTTGTGTTCCTTTGCAGATGTTGATATTATAAACAGATATTTTGTCATTTGAGCACTGAATTCACAATAGGAGTTATAACTCTCTTCTCTTCCATTTTTTCACGCTATATGTTCCTGGATAATGTAAAAGTTTTCTAGATACAATTCATTGCAGAAAAAAATGTATAT
>VZRE01003182.1:0-36748 GCA_013396775.1 Cephalopterus ornatus | reverse complement strand
TTCCCCCCCACCACCCCAAAAAAAAAAAAAAAAAGGAATGGAAACTACAACCATTAAAAATCATTACTCATTTCCTGTGGGCATGCAGTCTGAAGTATGTGATAATGTGGAAAATATTTGAAGTCATGAAATGGGCCCAGCTTCATAATAATTCAAAACTAGACCCTTTATAGGGCATTCTATTTAACATAAGGACCACTTCAACATATACATATAAATTGTGTGTATATCAGGAGTGTGATATTTTAAAGTTAAATCAATGCCAGTGAAAGCCATTACACTGACAGCACTGGAAGTCAATAGCCTAAATTTATCTGGGGCTCTGGTGTGGTTTGGACTGAGACGATGAGAAGAACATCATTGAAGAAATTCAAACCTGAGAAGATCTGAGATGTGACAGGCTACTCCATAAACTCAAGAAACTAAAATAGTGTCCAAATTAAGTAACTGGAGACCTACTTTCTCTTCCTTCCTACAGTTTCGCCCTCTTTCCTTTCTAGAAGCTCATGACAAACAGTGACTATGTCTTTGAAGAAGGTTACATTTATATGTTTTGCAGGGCTTCCGTTCCTTTCTAGGTATAAGACCCTATTTGATCACAGGTCTAGCCTCCTCCCTCCCAGAAGCCTTAACACAATGTGCTGTACTATACATACTTTTTTCATTCTTCCTTAGCTATGAAAACCAGTAGCCTCCCAGGAGATAAATCCTGACTCTCTACAAAGAGAGTCTTCATGTGTCAGCTGTGACAGCCACCATCCACAGCATCCAGCTTTGCATTTTTCTTCCTCAAAGTGTTACTCAATAGGAGAAAATTCCCTGCATAGATTCCACCTTTTTGTCATCAACCCTGATGACTCCAGCTTCTCGAATGGGAAGCTTTTTCATCCACCTCTATTTGCGTCTAGTCCAAAGGCCAGGGTCACCATGGGGATTTTTATAGACTGAGGAACTGGTTCTTCCCACCTTTTTTCTCCATGGCATACAGCATCTGGAGCAGACAGGACAAACCACTGGCCTAGGCAGAACGGGTCTTGCAATATGAAAGTGTCTCCACTTTGGTGCTTTGTGACAATGTAATGATGCTTCCTTACCTTCAGAAGATGCACTCCTTCCACCTATAACTAATGAATGGAGGTTTCCCAGACAGACTGGCTCAGAGGAAACAGGTCACCTGCTGGAAACACCTGCACTATGGAAGAAGCCTCACCAGAGCATCTGTACATGAAACACATCTTCCTCAAAACAGGGTGCTGTGAGATGCCGATAGAAAGTTGAAAATCATGGCTTCTGAATGCTGGTATGGTTTTAAGGGCAGATGGCAAGCTGTTCATGGTTCATGGAAGGTGAGGTCTTACCACAGGCAGAGAGTCTGCATGTGACCCAGGAAGAACCTGAGCTGAAAGTAGCTGTTGCCTGCGAGGCTGCCACTGGGAGTTTGTGGTAAATAGCCTTTGCTCCTGCCTTTATTTTCACTCTTACTTAGGCCACCATTGATAGATATCAGAGTAGATGGACCCTCAGTCTGATGTATTCCAGACTCTCTTGCACTCCTGTGTTGTGACCTCTCATGGAACAGAAAATCATACTATGTAAGATGTAGGAAAAATGGGAGATTACATCAAGGAAGAGACAAGTCCAAACTAGGCACATGTACTTCAAAAACAAATACAGTGTTCCCGCTTTCTTCACAGAACTGCTTCAGCTTCCAATAATAATTCTGCTTTCAATATCTATGTGTCTTCTCTTTTGCCCAGTAAAGTTAACTGTCTCTGGATATTTTCAGCTACGTACTGATCTCCAGGTATGTACTTGTTTGTTGGTGAGAAAGACATGGTCCAGTGCTGTGGAGGACCCTGAGTCACAGCAGACCAGGAATTGCAGAGTGTGCTGGTTTTCATGAAAGCATGCACAGCTCAAGGTATTTCCCTTTACATGTCTTACTCATTTTGCAGGAAAAAAATAATTATTGTAATGACAATAATAACAACCAGTTTCATAGAGCAGGAAAAAACCACCAAACTAGATTAATATAATAAGATGCACCTGAATTTCAAGCTGCTCAAACATGTATATCTAGGGAAACAAAGCTTCCATAGGAGGCCATACTCATTGATGGGAATAAAATTATGGAAATATATAAAACAACAGAGGCAAAGTTCCACATTTTCCCCTTAGTTCCTTCTGGGTTCTATTGAGTTTCTGCCTGATTCCTTCTGTTGCCTGAACAGAAGTGGGTCTTGACAACTTTTGGACAACTTGATCCAACCAGTCTTACAGTCTCACCTACCCAATGGCCCAGAATCAATGTGCCTTACTTCAGCCAGGTCACTGGGGCTATATCTTAATAAAGGACAGTGACCACCTCCAAGGTGTGTTCCACATTTTTTACTTCTACTGAACATGTGAAAAACAGATGCACAAAGAGAAGAATAGAGATCAATGACTCTGGTGATTGAACTCACCATTATGCTGGTGTCTGCTGTCTTTGCAGTAGAACATTTTTTCCCTAAAAAGGCCAGCTTAGCTGTGTCTGACCAAACCAAACTGATGCCTATGAGAGAAACAGGTTCTCATTTTTCCTTTTAATGGCATATCTTATAATTTGGTAGTCAGGAATGGTGCTGCTGGGGTGACTAACAAAGTGGTTCCATGTTACAGAAATGTATTGATAGGCTCCCATGGGTGGAAAATTTTAAGCACAGTGGAATCCTTTCCCTGCAGGTTACTTGTTCCTCTGCTGACCATGAATACACCCTTCCCAGCTCTCCCTGACCACCTGGAGACAGGCCTCCTGTCCACTGAACTAAAGATGGCTCTCATCACCTCTGCTGCAACTTAAACAGTGACATGACTTCTGCTGTAATACTCGAGTCTGGTTATCACACAAGAGCTTGTGAAAGGACCTTTTTCTTTGAGGGACATTTATCGCTGTCTCAAACAGAGGCACCAGGGTGTTTCACCATCATGATCATCTAAAACACCTTTACAGATTCTGTATGTGCTCTCAGAAGTGAATCAAGAGTCCTTTCCTTTCTAGTTCATCCTAGGAAAATAATATAAATAACTGTATACTGAAGGAACTCACTCTGTCCATTGGTCGCTTAGCCAATGATCTTTCTCAACCCCCTCCCCCCACACTACCCCCTATTCGTCTCAATTTCATCATCTCGTTGTGTAATTACTTCTACCGTTACTAATTGCCAAGCTTCAAGGACAATGTTTTTGTAATTGGACACCAGCCAAAGCAACAAGTGTATCTAAACCTCTCAACTGTGTACCTGTTGCCAGTTTTACTGCAGCTTAACCTTGAGGAATTCAGCTTTGTTTTGAAACAGTTCATTGTTTTGAGTCAGACTTACTTCTAATTCCCTTTCATCATTTAAGGGAAGGTTCTACCAGCTCCATAGAGCTGGTGAACGGCATAATTATAATGGATGAATATATCTGATTGCCTCACTTACATGCACATTTTCACTCATCATGTCCCAAATTTTATGCTCCACAAAGCTGAAGTGACCTAAATCTTTGCATTTAACACATTGTAAGGAATCTTAGCTCAGAATTAAGATTAGTTGAGGGAGTAAGCATTTAGAAGAGAAAGGTTGGGGTGCTGTGACCAGTGAAATCAGTAGGAGTCCTTCTTCTTGACGTTAATGGATGTTAGATTGGACAATGAGTAGAAGCAAGCATAATTGCTTGAAAACCTGTGTGTGTCATCAAGATGAACAGTGTGAGGTACATACACAACGATAAGAAAGCCGTCAACAAATGTGCTGGTTCCCACCCAGAGACAGTTTCCATTTTGTGTGAGAGCTTTAAATTCCACTGTTTTTAGTGTAAATGAGCAACAGAAGACAAAGAAGAGATTAATATCCCCATGAAAATACATGGACTGTTTATCCAACTTTGAAAGCTATGGAAACTGCACACACAAATCCTTTCAAGGCTTTTTTTTTTTCAAGCCATGATGTATTGGTGTGTCGCAACCTGCGGGAAGTGGAGGGTAGGTCCGCTCCGAGTAGAGTAGCAAGGGATTGCCGGCTAGCTAGCAGGTCACGGCATTTCGCTGAGCTCCGGGTGCTGTGACGTAGTGGCGCAGGAAAAACACACATGCACGTAGCACCGGAGGTTGTATGGAGTGAACTTTATTGACATGGAGACAGCAGTTTTTATAAGGTTTGCTGTGGAAGGGTCTGGAAGAAAAGCAGAGCTTACCGAACAAGGTAAGACTGGGAGTTACTGGTTTACAAACTTGGGAAGGATAGGTGGAGAAAAGGGAGGCTTTTTCCAAGTTTGAAACAGGGATGTAACACGGACATATATGGTAACTGAGAGAGATTGTGACCATATAAGGAATAACAATATTAACAGAGCTTAAACCGATTATATACAAATGAATAACAAAATATTTAACAATTATAATTACATAACTTCTGTCTTAAACTTGTTGTAGAGATCTTCTGTAAAATGAGTCCCCACATTGGTGCAATATGTCAGAGCAATTTCCCTGACGAATGTTGATAATGATCTCTAAATATTTCTTCCCAGAGTCAGAGACAGGCCAGAGCACCACACTTTGGGTCAGTTTGCTGTTCCTGACATACATCCAGTGTGAGATAGGACCTTTACTTCAATAAATCCCTTAAAGATCTCCTTGAACAAACTGCCAGAGACCAGCAGGTCAAAATGTGGGTGAAGCTCACAGAGAAATAAGGCTTGAACACGAAAGTTTTCTGGCCCTCAAGGAGAGCATGCCCTCAATAGCAAAGAGTTACTCCCCTAACACATTGCAGCAGCCCCATGTCCTTGCTTCTCTTCAAGGCCTTGGCTTCAGTGGAAGACATTGTGCTCAGGCAGCTGTTCGTGCCTACAGACCCGTGACTGTACACAGAGGAATCTGCGCAAGCATGCCGGTGGTTTAATTGTTACACTTTCTTGGCACGATGGAAAAGTGATACCTGTTTTCCTGAGCACCTAGGAGAAACACGTGTCACGCCTGACACCGTCTCGGTGTTATGGTAGCCACCTCCGTGGCATCTAAATGGCTTCTAAGATTAAAATCTTCCTCACTTCAGAACTCCTGGAACTGTGTGTTCTGTTTCCTTGTACTTTTGCTCACTGTGCACTTTATTTTAGACAGTATAGCTCAGTGGAACAGGTCGGATCACAAAAATATAAAGCATCAGTTGCTTTTTCTTTTTAAAAATAGGAGAAATAACTTTTCTTTGGATGAGTAAATGAAGAATCTATCCTTGAAAAACAAGAGACCTCCCCACTTGCAATATTCTTGTGAAATATGTTACAGTTCTAGTATTTTAGGGACTGCAGTTGTACTCTTTTACTGACCTGAAGCAAATAAAAAGGGACCACTTGAATGTTTTACTAGTGACACTTGTTAATTCTCTGAGCCAACAGCTGTGCAAGCTGACTGATTATGCTTATTGAAATTAATATTAACTATGCAAGTCTCAAGATCTCCTTTCTTCTACCTGTTGCTTCTGTGTAATAAGCATATCCAAACACTGCCTTTTTTAATGTTAAAAAAATCTAATGCGACAGGAGGAGTGTTTATTATTCTGCAGTTATTTGTGAAGTGCATAGAAGAGGTAAACTGGAAATTATACTTTTCTCTACTTTCATACATTTTATAAATGTGTTTGTTACCACTGGCCTGACTTAAATATGATGAAATTGATAGTGAGGGAGAAACATGTAGTAGCAGGACCAGAATGTGAATACAGAGTCCGTGATTTTCCCTTCATGCCCCTGAATGCTGCTCCTAGAGGATAGTGATGAAAGAAGAAAATACACAAAGGTGGGAAAATGTTGAGAGAAGAAACTGTGCCCATCACCTCAACCTACAGAAGAAAGTCCAAGTGCCAGATAATGCTACGAAGTTTACCAATAGTTTGATCTGGGCTGTAAATATATGCCTTTGGCTAACACCACTATTCCAGTTTACAATAACAACAGCAATGACAACAAGTAACCCAAAACAAAGCCAACATTATTAACGTAGCTATGCCAGCAGAAGGAACTTTTTGGCACTTCACCGTACCCAGTCCAAAGACATGCCCCATTGGCTGAAAAAATCTCATGCCCATGCCCTATATTCCTTCCAGGGAGCTGATAGTGCAGCTAAGTAGGCTAATCAAGGGAGAACAACTCCAAAGCACAGGAAAGCCTTGAAATGGCACCGTGGAGAGTGATGATTAGTGACAGAATTGGAGGGTGGGGCAAGGGAAGGAGGAAGGGATGTGGGATGCAATGGGAGAAAACAGCTTTACACGTTTTTTTCTGAAGTAAACTGATTGTGGTTCTAATTTAATTAGCTGATACTGGGGTTAATTCAAGTTTTAATTATCAAAATGTTCCTGCTAATTATAATTTATATTACCATGGAAGGCTGTTAATTGGTGTAATTGACAGTGTTATTAATGTCCATGACTGCTATGGAAAATGCTTTCCATGGCTAATAGGAGTATTCTCTCCTTGAAACTGCCAATACGTTATCTTCTGACTCCCTTTCCCACTGTTGTGACAGCAATGTCCAAGTTCCCTTCTCTCTCCACATCTTGCAGGCTGGGTTATCTCATACATCAGCAATGTGAGAACCAAGACGTTATGTAGGTGACTCTGGCAGGATGAAGCTGGACAAAGCAGGGGTGTGAAGAGGTGGTTGGCAAACACAGTTGAAAGGCAGTCCCATTCTCACAGCAAGGCAAAACACCATAATGTTTATTTGTCCAGCTGAGACTCAGTTGTCTCACAAACTCCTGAAGATTTTTTTTTCCTGCATCTGAAGTTGGCTGTTAACCATTAATCTGCTTTCAAAATCATCTGTGTAAGGCTGACTTTCCCTCAGACTGTTGCACTACCAAGAGTTTGCAATGATTTGCACATTTCTGATTTGCTAAGACCCATAATGCCTGGAACATGCTTCCCCCTTGTCATATTTAGATCAGTCCTTTCATAAAAGTCAGAGAATGTAGAAACATAAATAGCACTATCCCCCAAGGGAGTATGAGCGCATACAAAATGTATTTCTCAAAGCAAATATTTAATTGATGGTGTCTGTAGAAATTGACTAAAAAATCCCCAAACGCACATAAAATATCACAAAATACAAAATGCAAAGATACAGAATGATTATTTTCTAAAAACTGGTTTCAAATTTTAACAGAATTACAGCCCCTACTGTCTACCTCATGCTAAAAGTGAATGCTCGAGGAGACAGTAAGTGTATCTACAAATCTTTTCTTTTTTTCCCTTAGTGTTTTTAATACAGTCCTGAGGACTTCAACCAGGCTATTGAAAAGAGGAGTGGAGTTTTTAATTTTTCTGGTTTAATCCTTGATTCCGAGTCTTATTCAATTCTTGCTGCCAACAAATATTTTCATACTTACTTCTTTGGAAATTTTTTATTTAGAAGTCTCAGTCAGGCTGTAAATGCAGATTCCTGATGTTCTTTATTTCTCTACCTGTCTAGTAATCACCTTTGAGCTGAAGACAAAATAAAGTAAAACACAGCCAGAAAGCATTCCAGTCTTCTGATTGGTAGAGTAAACGTCACTTCAGAAATCTTGGAAGCTGAACCAGGTCAAAATCTGCATCTTGACTGTAAATCCGACAAAAAGAAGAAAGAGTCAAGTATCAGGCATACTGGTAATGGAAATTAAGCCTTCAGATTGTCGTTCTGCCAAAGGGTATCTGTGCAAAAATCCCAAACGTAGGAATGACACTCAGTTTTAACAGCAGCAAGGTATCACTAGGTAAGAAAATAATAAGCTAAATTGTTTTCTCTTGGGATTACCCAGTATTAACTGGAATGCAGTTTCTCATGGAGTTTCCTGTAAGAATACATTTTGTTCTTTACATGTTTTCCCTTTACGTTATTCCATTGCATTTGCCATGAATAGTTTGGAGTATCTCAGCCTTTCCACTATAAAAACTTCCTTCTCCAAAATATACTCCTGGTGTCCACGTGTCCAGCCAAAATCTTGGGAGCAGATTTGCAAGCTATGGGTGGGGACTTTTGCAGAGAGTGAATTAAAAAAAAAAAAAAATTTTAAAAAATTTGTGACTGTTTTTGTTTCATAGTCAAAATAACTGAGAAATTTACAAAACAGATGCCCTACTAATGTAAATCAGAAGATCTCTTCCAGTCATAACTAGAAGGAGGTCTGCATTGTTTAAGTTTTGTTGACTTCTATTACCAAAACTCCTGTTTTAAAGGTAACTTAGTATAGCTCCCACAATTAACTTGACTTGTTCAGAGGAAGAAGTAGGTAGGTTGTAATTCCACAGAAGCTATGTTTTAATACGGGAAAACCTCAGTCATCAGCTTTAGTAATCTTTTAAATTAGAACACATTTGTTTTCTATGAAAAATTAGAGAAACTACTTTTTTATTGAAATAGAACTTAATTCTCCTCAAAGTGACCATTCCACATTATAAGTTAATGTGCCTCAGAAATAATAGCTTCGATTCCTCCTCAGAGAGTTTTCATACTCTTCTTGTAATGGGGTGCTAAAGCCTTGTTAGAAAGACTGACAGAGTGTGAACAGAAACAAAACAAAAAAAATAAACAAAATAAACAAGGGCCCTTTTCAAAAAGAATGAGTCTAAATTCAAAGGATTTTCAATATAATTCCTATTAAAATTCTCATTTTTCAATCAAGATACCTCCCAGGTTCCTAAGCTTTTTGGTTTGTTTTTTCTTTTCTGATCAATAGCTTGAAAGCAAGTTTCATCATTTTATATTGGACATACCACTGAGATCACCATGCAGTGACAATAAACACAGTCCTCTTTGTGCATACTCCAGTGAGCATCTGGGATTCATCTGGAATCTGTAGTTTGCATCAGGAGGTAACGGTGGTCCCTCCACACGACTCTAGTTTGGTCAGCATTTTGTTTTCTTTTAATCTGTACATGTCAACATCTGTCATTTCTTTAATCACCAGAAGAAGAATTCAATTACTGTTTCATAAATGAACATTGGCAAATAATTTTCTCTTGGGCTCGGCAAAAAAAGAGGGGAAGCAAAGGCTGATGCATCTACTTGCCTGCAGAACAATGCAGCACAGCCTTGTAGCGGTTTGTATAAACCATGTGGAAGGAGTTTGTGAACTGTACTTCAGAGTCAGGCATGGTAATAGCCTCGCCACATGGCAGTACGGACTAACAGGAGAGATTAGAGCCTTAGGGTTGAAAAGCCTTCCGCATATGCTTTGCAACTGTCCCGGGTTGTGATCATTACTCTCTGCATCTGGGTAAGCGGATGGGCTATAAACTAAACAGAAGGCCCATTAAATCATCATACATGTGTGCTGCAGGGTAGATTAAAGTCACAGGCCCCAGTATTCACACAGTGGGAATCTGTCCCTTCTTAAGTCAGTGCACAAAAATCAAGAACGTATCTGAATGTAATACAGAATTCTTAGTGAGAATGTTTCCCTTCTTCAGTATCTGTATATTTCTGTATATGAGAAGCTGCTTTGGCTACCAAATCCACTGTGAGGCCTTCTTATTTTTAACTAATGCTGCTGTTTTCCAAAGAGGAACAAAGACTTGCTGCAAACTCACTTCTGACTTATTCTCTGAAGCCACACAAGTCCAAATGGCTTAAAACCACGTAAGGGTCTCCTACTGCAAGCTGATAGAGGTATTGTGAAGCTAAAAATGGCATCACACAGTATTCTACCCCACTTCTTTCTTTCCCTGTGCTTGGTGCTCTGTGCAGATATGTACTGGGTGTGGTTAGATAGGCCATTGGAGTCGATGTCAAAGGGGAATGACCCTCCCTTCAATGTGGAAATCCCAACACTCACAGCACATCCTTGCTGTAAAATGACAAGCACAACAAAGCCTTGTTCTTGAGGTCTCATGTTCTTGAATGGAAATGATGCAACGCACAGCTCCTTTTTAAAGCAAGTCCATTTTTCTATCCCTCTCTCGGGCTTTCACATGTTCAAGGGCACATGTAATTTATCCAGGTGTTGTTTAAAAAAATAAAGCAAACAGTTAATTCTTCCAGTTTCCAAGTCTTTACAGAAGTTCAGAATTCAGAAACATTATCTTTCAAAGTACTCTAAGTTGCTAAGCCATTTTATGTTGAAAATACATCAGTCTTGCCGCTTTCCTGAATTGTCATTGAAAAAGAAAGCTCCATCATTGCAAGGCAGGTTAAAGATGTAATTATATGAGAAAATACGCAAGTTCTAACTGTGTATGAGCAGGAGCACGGAGTGCTCTGCACAAATAATGTAGAAATTATGTCAAATGAAAACATCCAATATGTGTAACAAGGCAACTAAGACAATGAAGGCTGTCATGAATCACAGCAAATCAAAGTTGTTAAGGTTCATCAGTGAAGCACCTTTTTGGCAAAGCTACACTGTTTTACTGTCTCAACTGTTTTACTGGGGTTTAGACACTGTTATGCAAATCCATTGTTGTGAACTAAGTAGATCGAAAAGCAGTTCTTGAGCCACTTCAAAATGCAATGATCTGGGAGGTAGCTTGGGCTTGAGAGGATATGCACATAGGAAAAGAGCACAGAAAATGAGGTTACTGCATCAGAAGTGGCATGTGCTTTACAGTTTTGGTGAGCTGTCCCTTGAATTTCTCAAGTTTTTTTCGTTTATTTCTTTTTTTTTTCTGAAGGATCAGAAAGTAGGGCATAGGACAAGAGAGGCTGCAACAGAAGCTGAAAGTGGCTCCTACTGCTGCATCAGACATCACCAACCTTAGCAGAGGCTGCAAGTATCTGCAGGTCAAGCGTTTCCTCTTCTCCTATTGCTATGCAATGCTGGGGGCTAAGGCTGGGTTTATATATACCAGTGCTGATCTTTCCAGCATGATGGATTCAGGGTCAGTGCAGGAATTTGCTGAGTTATCCCAGCCAGTTGGTACTAGAAAGTGCCACGGGGCCTTTGGAGGTCAGGACTCTTGTTCGTCATTCATTCTTTCATGAGTCCATGCTGAAAAGTATTAAAGAGGAAAAAAAATCCAGGAGAACAAACAGAAATAGAATAGAAAATAAAAGAGTGACATTAAATAATATTTAATTTAAATAAATTATATTAAAATGAGGCTATTTTTCTTCTTTTTATTCTGAGAGAAAAGCAGTTCAGAGACAGAATCACTATGGCCATTCTGCACTGATGCCGCACTTTACTTCTGAGTGGTGCTGTACAGTGATGCCATTCCCTGTATTTTCACAGCATTTCATTAACCCAGTTGTCATTCCAGCAATGCAAGCATGCATTTTTGTTGTTAGTAAAGCAAAAGCTCATCAGGGTGGTAAAATTGCAATTACCTCTGTAATTCTCTGCCAGTTCAGAAGTTTTGGGGAGTAACTTATGTGTTTCTACTTCTGCTTTGAATCAACTGTATGTTCAACCCTTGGCATACTGTGTGGCAGTATAGCAAAAGTTTTTTATTATTATCAGTATCAGATGCTCCCTCTGCTAAAATAATTCTAAATGAGAAACTGCAATACTATGTGATTCTTTGGTATTCTGGTATTTATTACCTCCTTTGAAAAGGTGTACATGTTGAGAAATGGGTTATAAAAAGTCTGCATTTTTTTTTGAGATTTAGATTATATTCTTATTCCTCACTTGAAGAAAATGAGAAAGTAACTTTCTTCAGAGGTAAGACATGTCCCCCCTCCAGCATGGTATTGGTACTTTTGCAGGTAAGTCTTTAAATCGCTGTTCCAAAGCTTGAAGAAGTTTACTTCTCCATTGAACCATGGGGGTTTTGTGGGCAAATGGGGAAGAGGAGGGAGTATTTGTCATTTGGTACCACAGGAAAAGTTCTTCCAGTCTGAAATTTGCAGTGGGAAGGTTGGGACCTTTAGAGATATAATTTTTACCCTTGCACACCAAACCTCTCCTGTAAGGAGCCAAGTGGGGGCAGGTGACACAGTGAAGTGGAAAAAAAAAGTAGACCAATTTAAGAAAGGACAATGTAAAAAAAGGCATGAGGGTGTTCTGTCTTTTCTACCGTCATGGTATTCTCCCCTCAAGGAAAGGACACAATGTTTTCTTTTCATGATTTTTGCAGTTGACTCTCTTCAAAATACATTGGGCAAATTCTGCTCCCAAGAGTAGACGTCAGCACAGTGAAAAGCAATGGCATAGGATTTCTCCTATGATAGCATTTAATATTTACCATTGGAGCTTGGAGCTGGGCTTGTTCCAGACCTTTTTAAGAATATAGATCTTAAAGAATCAAAGGTCATTAGACCTGCAGTAATTTTTAGAGAGCTCACAGATTTAAAGGCAATGAAAATTGAAAATAAGAAATTATAAGATGACTTTCATGCACGGTACCTACAAGCTGGAAAGAAGGAATATTTATAAAAAAGCATTTTCTTGACAGAACAATTGGCATTTTCTTTGTTATTAATCCTGGAACTGGCAGGGATTATGTAGTTTGTGGGATGTGTGTACAATGCTTTGCCACCCCTTTGGAACTCTCCTCTACAACTCAATCAGTTTCCAGCGAAGTGAGTGTGAAGCTAGAAATTCAAATTCAGACTTAATAGTGTGATCTCTAAAGGAGAGGCATAGGCAAAGAATAAACAAACTGAGAAAGGTACATTTCCTCACATAAGGAGCGCATCCATTCAGTCTGCTGAGTTCAATGCAAGGAAACAAATTAATGCTGAAATCCAAGGGCTGGGTCTTAACCACGTAAAACCACTTTCCAGGGTTACTGCTGCTTCAAGACAGGGGGCTAATAAATTAAAATTGCTGTCCACACTTAATGCTACAGATCCAAAGCAATGTTTGCATGCTTTGGAAAATATAAGTTAAATCCTGAATTTTTAAATTTTGATAGCAGCTATTTCTTGGACCAAAATTAAAGTGTATGTCTCAAGCTGAACTCTCACCAAGTCAGTGCAAGAAGGGAGTATTAGTAAGACTGTGTTAAAATCAAGTACTTGGTCTGGCAAAACATCTTTTCCGTAGCTTAAACCAAATGACTGCATATGGGCTGGAGGACTTTTGTCTGTGTAAATCACTGATGGGGAAGCAGAAGATTAGCTGAAAAATGGATTTAATCATATTTTATCACAGTTTTGTTTTGACGGTTTTTCAGGGGACACAAAGTTATAACTCAGGAGAGCTAAATTCCATAATATTCACCCACTAAATTATACAGGAGCGAAAGGTACATTTGCCAAAATCACAATAAAATTTCCAGCATTTAAAGTTGTATATGTTCTTTTGCTGGAAAATTCAAACTTCAAGAGAGAAAAAAAAAGTCCCAGTCTTTCTGGACGTGAACTGAAAAGTGGAAAATCCCAAGAGAAACCTAAACATTGCAGATTTAAACAAAGCTGGATTTTCAAAAACATACGTTCAAAAAGAAATCTTAAAAAATTCTTTTATTTCCCCCCCCCCAAGTTTGAGCAACTTTTTTCAAGATTTTAGGGGGAAAGTACAGGTAAATGAACCTTGCCAGGATTAGAATCAAGGTGGTCTTTGACCCATTTGTCTCCAACCAGAAGCAGTGTATTTTATTATGGGACCCTGTCAGTGTTTAGTCTTATTAGCCACAAGAAGCATTACTTGTGTCTGCTCTGCAGATTGCTTGGTTTAAAAGAGGATGATGTAATGTTCCTGCGCACAGGAACAACCAGCTACTTTCCCTGCAGTAATTTTATCCCTTCCCTGTAAAAGGACTGCTTTCTAAGAGATAATCTGTCCTCATCACCAACACTGGTTTGTGCCTTTTATTTTATTTGCCTTGATGTCTCACTGGAAAGGTTGGTTCAATTTCAGGACTGGGACCAGAGCAGTCAGCTTCCAAAGTGACATCTCAGCCAAGCAGGAAATGGAGCCAGTTCAACATCTGGCTTTTATTTGAGAGTAGCTTTGCATCTGAATGTTGAGCTCAGAGAGTGGAGACAGCACCAGCACTTTGATCTGCCAATGCTTAATTTTGCTTCAATTACTGAGGTCACCATTAATGTCAGGGGGAATACAATAGCCTTGCTAAGGGCTTCCTGACTGAAATTCCTCTATTTTTATTGGACTTGCTGGCTACTGAATTGTGGTAGCGATGTATTTCTGTGGCTGGTATGAAGATACCTGAAGAGCTGAAGGTATAGTTAAATGGCTAAAATTAAGATTGGGAGCTACACTACCTTAATCCATGAGGGTTCTGTTTGCACAGAGTTGTGGAGGATGTTGGCATGCTTATCAGTGGATGTGGGATCCAGCTTATTTCTCACCTTGGTGCAGGTCTTGTTCATCCTGATGGATACTAGCTAACCCTCTTTTAAAACTGAGTGAATGAATGGTGCTTTGGGGCCAGTTCTTTAGCTGGAATAAACTGCCTGCTCTCAGCACAAGCAAGTGGTGATATCTACGTTTGATATCTTTGATGGTGAATATGGACAGCAAGAATGGCTTTGCCGTAAGCACTTGAAGCAATGGTACACTGCCTTTTTTCTAGCATTTATGTAATCTAATTATATACTACTGCTCAATCACATTTAGAAACCCTTGTCTTGTCTTAAAAGATTTAACTCTGGAGGACTTTTTTTTTCTTTGCCCAGTAGAAAACAAATTGATAACCTGATTCGTCTTATCGTTAGCTATTTTTATTTACTTAAATTGCTCTGAAACATGTACATACAAAACCTGAAAGTTATCTGCTAATCACAAAAGAAGTGTTTGATCAAAACATAAACATGTATATAACATACTTCTTTAATCACTGACCTGAGTGCTTCTGATTTAAAAATGGGTGAGAAATGTTTATCTCAGGAGCAAAGTGGCAGTCAAGAATGGTTGAGGATGCTGGCAGTACAAATCACAGAATCATAGAATCATTCATGTTGGAAAAAACCCTTAGGATCATCAAGTCCAACAGTGAATGTGATGTGGCCCGTACCTCTCAGTATCACAGCACAATCTCTGGCCATGGAGGAGCATTGCTTGGACTGTGAGGAGGAGGTGGACGCAAGCCTTTAGAAGAATTTTCATTAGGTGCAGGATGGTCTTTGGACCATTAAAAGTCTTAGTCTGATGATGTACTAAGTCCTGGTAGCTGAGCAGGACCATTGACTTTCATTGGGCTACAGCACAGAACAGACCAGTGAATAGGTAAGCACAAGCAGTCCCTTGGTTTCAGGAACTATCAGGAGTCTTCATATGGAAACTTTCTTAGGCGGGCCAAGGAGGGTGGGTCACTGCTTCCCTTTTTAGGCAGTGCTTCTGGGTGCAGATGCAGCCAGACTCATCACTTTTATATTGTGGTGCAATGCCAGCTGTTACTAAAAACAAACACTGAAAGGCTTGGAAATTAATAGTTAAGGGCATTACAAATCTTAAGAGAGACTTCATAGAAGCATTTTGCTTTTATTGAGTAGTAAAGAAGCATAGGTATCATCATAGTGCCCATGGAATAATGGAGAGCAAGAAAGAATGGCTTATCAAATTATTAAACTACGGGAGAAAAATGTTTTGGCCAAAATAATTTATTAATTTTTAGTTTATTGCTTAGATTTATATAGCAGTTTAACAAAGACATCTAATCCAGTGCTCAAGGCAATTTTGTTTCATATTAAGGAGGAAAAGAAGTAAACGCAGCTGTCCTCCTTAAAACTAAAATAAAACCATTATCAGTCCCCTGTTTTAGCAGCAGCTTGAAGTTGAACAGCAACTTGAGTGCTTTTCTGGGTCCATGACAGAACTGGAGTGCTAATTTTCCAACATGAGCAATGCTTATCTATCTATTTTAAAACTATACTTTTGAAAGGATTTACTGAAGTCACAGTCTTTATATATCATTAAAAAAAAAAGAAGTATTTTCCATATCAGGACCCAGAGAAAGATTTCATTTTATAAACTATCTTTGGAGCTGTTTTCACCTCATTTTATTGATTTAAAAATTTTTTGCCCGCTAACAGGATGATAAACATCCAGTAGCTTGTTTCAGCTTGCAACAAGTACAGGTTTGTGAGTGCACAAACTCACATCAGCCAGGAAAAGCTTGTTCAGTCACTTGCACTTAATCAAGAAACAGAGTTCAATGTAACAAAACAAAATGGAGTGGAGAGCAAAGTCAGGTTGAGGCTTTAACTGGCAGGCAAACCAAAGAAGATTTTGGAATGGTTTCAGGAAGTTTCCATTAAGAAACAAGAGCAAGAACAGAAAGATTGTTCATCAACAGTTTTTAAAAGCAACAGCGTAAAAATGGATGGCCATCACACATAATAGGGAAAGATTTTTGTAAAGGGAGATTTAAGCAATAATCTCACACCAAAATTGCTGTGTAGAAACAGAGGCAAAACATTTAAGAATATCTCACTCCTACAAACTTCCAGCTAAGGTGATTTAGCAGCAGTGTGATTGTCTCACAGTGGCTGGGAGCTGCCGCCAGACGTTCAATACTGTATATTTTTTCTTCATGTTACTGAGAGGGAAAGGTTAGACAGAGACAAGGTTTATAAAAAGCAGACTTTGCTTCAAATATTTGGTTTAACCATCATAAAATAAGCCCAGCCTCAGTGCAGAATTTAAGGGCTGGAGAAAAGAGAACATATAATGAATATTTGCTTTTCAGTTACTACATTAGTACATTTATTCTGCCTTAATTAGGCTACAAAAAAGTTTTCATTTGGATGCAACATAGCAGTAACTGCTGCTTTATGTTATGGTATAACAGAATATTCCAGGCTTTTTAGAGCTGAAGTAATGTTTTTATATGTGACTTGTCATACACAGAAAAAGTTAATTTACAGCACTCAGGTAAGGAACGATTGCTGTTGCATTATTTATTCATGAAAATGGTATTATGGTAATATCTAGAGAATGAAGCAAAATTAAATTAAGTCAACAAATTTTCCCCAAAATCTCTGCTGTATAAATGTTCATTTAGTGAGGCTGTGGAAGGACTGCCCAATTGATGAAGAATGCCAGGGAGAGAGGAGAAATAAAGCAGAGATTGCAAAGGAAAAATTATTTCTCTAGTTCTAAAAATTGTCGTGTAGGCTACCAGGTAGGCCACCATAAGGTTTAGATTACACCTAAAACATTCTGCTTTGCTCCTGCCATTTAAAAATAAACATTTCACATCTGTGTTGGTTGTCTTGGTTGCTGTCCTCAGTGAAAGACTCACACAACTTCAACCTATGTAAGCTTTTCAGTATGGCAAGGAGCCCACCTCAAACCTGGGGAACGTAAGGACTCCTCCTGTAGAGTATGAACAGGTGATGTCCAACACTTCAACCATCTGCACTGCAAGGAACTAGATGCAGTGGACTTGAAAAATGGGAGAGAAAATATCCCTTCCTTTATAAACCACTTCATACTTGTTCGTTAATGTCTAATTAGCAAAATGGTGCCTTAGAGCTCTTATTAATGAGAACTAACCTCCATTTTCTGGAGCTCACACTTCATTCAAAATGTATCAGGAACAGTGTAGGAACAGTGAGTCTTCCAGACACCACCTCAATGTCAACAACCATACTTGCAGCCCCAGGCAGCCGGCTCATGGGCAGAGCAATCTCCAAGACCTCTCTCACTTGGAGATCCCTTTCCAGAACATACAGCAGTTACTGCAGGAAACCTGTCTCCAAGGACACAAGCCTCAAAACACTTCTCAAATCCCTGCATAACATCGAGCCCATGGAAAGTGACCAAAAATACGATTGCAGTGCTACAGACAGATAGAAAGGGCACATTGCCAATTTTGCTGCAGCAGTAGATGATTTTTTGAGTATGTGGGCTGTGTCCTGACCTTTTCTGAAACACAAAATCAAAAAAACAGACAGTAGTCCTTGCTGAATTGAGGGAGGAGGGTGATATTTCCTAGTCTCAAAACAGTCTGTCAGCCTAATCCTAAATGCATTGAGGAAGATGTGTCAAGAAGCTACCCAAGACATTTTTGTCTCTACTCTGTGGTAGGATCTTATACTCCTCCTTTCTCAGTGACTGTTCATTGTGCTGCAGAGGAGGAAAAAAATCTCTTCTTATCCAGAAGCCAGGATCTGTGAGGCAGGAGAGGAAGGAGTGATTTGGGAGAAAGGAGGGAGAGGGAAAAGCGAAGACAGTTCTCTGGCACTTCATAGCAGAAAGCGGAAGGAGCTGTGCTTTGTTGCAAACCTTCAGCTTTTGCCCCCTCCTTTTCACACTCTTCTCTACAGCAAGTGAAAGCTGTGCCCTGTTTATTTTTGCTGGTCTGACTTATAAGGAGATGGCATATAGATGTATTTAAGCCAGAAGGAAGGATTTAAGGGCTTAGATACACTAAGAAACTATATATGGTAAAGGCTGAAGGATTTTTCAAGCCATTTTTAATATTTCGTTTGTTCTCATTATAACTAGTAGTAGTAATAGTATTTACTATCAAACTATATATATATATACAGTGTCAGAATAAATATAGTATTGCATTTGTATACAAATAGACTGGTGCTTTTTACTAGGAAGGCTTTGGGAATGAGGAGGCCCTTGGGATGTGAGGTGTTATCAGAGGAAACATCCCCCCAGGTCAGGTGAATGGAGCAGGTCAAAAGGGTACCAGCACGTGATACAAACCCACCACTGCAACACCCACATGGTACTTAGACTAAACACTTCAGGATGGAAAAGCAAATGAAAGTAACAGAAAGAGAGTCTTGAAATTATTTAACTTAGAGAAACATTTTCCATTTTGGGAACAAAGCTTTCTAGACTTAGCTGTAGCCTTTAAAGATAGGCTATGTCAGAAGATCTTCTTCCTCTTCGATTTTTCATAGCAGTAATGATGTTCATGGGCAGGGGGAAGGAAGAGTTGTGGAAAAATGGCACTCAGTTTGCCCTAAGGAAGGAATTTGATTATTAAGCAATGAAAGGAGCATTACTTCTGAGCGATTTGCAGGCAAATTTTGCAGATTAGCATTATTCGCTGCGAAAATGTTAGTCATTTTGTGCCTAAGACTACAATAATTGGAAAGAGAGAGATACACTTGCATGGGCTGCTCTTGCAACTTTGTAAGCCTAGCAATCTTCAAATTTATGAGGAGTTGCCTGCTTTTTATTTCATTTTTTTTCATCCTGCTTGTGTTTGGCAGTAAGAATAGAGGAGTGCATTCCCAGGGGTAACACCCAAAGCAATAAATGAAAGTGGAAAAGGGGAAAAAAATAAGATAAACCCTTCTTGTATTGGGAGTCTAGTGTTTTACGACTTGCATGCATTTCAACAGCCTTATTCCACCCTCATCCTTCACATTACAGCTCAGTTTACTATCCCCTCCACCCACAAAGCCCATAAGATTGAACCTTTTATTTCCCTTTATAACATTTTCCTGTATTGCCCATGCCACTGGTTTCTTCTCCTCTGTGATACTTCCATCTTTGGATGTTATTCGTTGAATGAATCTGGTAATCATTAAAATCACATATCCGTTGTCATAGGACCTACATAGTGTGTGGTGAGAATTGGCGTGCTTCAAGGAGCTTGCTACCAAGTGAGACAAGCAAAGACGGTACGAGGGAAAAAGACATTCTGGTGTGTTCAACTGAAAGTGCACGATTGTTAAGAATACAGCTCAGGGTCATTCGGAAAATTATAGCAGAGCCAGAAACGGAATTCATATTTCCTTATTCTTTACTAGAGACCCATGCTTCCTTCTCCATGTTAGCAATTTTCCATAATCTGCCTTACAAAACAAATGAAATGTGTAATTCAAAAATACTGCAGGAGCTAGATATTTAGGAAATATCTCCATGTGAATGACTTTTTTTTTCTTGAAATACAGCAAGAAATATTAAATTACAGAGGTCATAAATGACAGAGGTCATTAAACCTATTCTATACAGGCCTCTTCTATAAGGTTGAAACCACTTCTTCTATATCTACTATTTAGAAAGACATGGTTATATGATTTTATACTTACCAATTTCTGATTTATTTCCAGACCACTTCAGTATCTTTCAAAATAGAATAGGATAGTAATAGACCCTCTTTATAGCTTCTCAGTGTTTTTTACTCTTAAGAAAAAGAAAAATTACTGATTTGATAGTGAGCTATGAGGCTATTAATTTTGAAAGGCTGAAAAGTGACTATGCAGCAATTTTGACCTTTCCTGTCATACAGACACTTTTAGAATAGAGCCAATGCTTAGTTACTGGCAGAGCAAGGATCTGCTTCACTACATGTTTAAAGAAAACAGTTACAGAATAAATATCCAGGATTTACACTAGACAGCCAATTTCCACTTAACATCATAAAATAATTTGAGTTTCATAAGGCTGACTGCTTTCATGGTATACTGAGCTGACATTTACAGTTCCCACTTCCTTAAAGAAGCTTGCCTTCCCTGCTACATTATTGTCTTGCACCCACATAATCTGGTAAACTTTGCTGTTGTTTAAAAGCTAAAGGTCTTTCCCTGATCTCAAGATGTCCTGGTCAAAGAATCCTGGTCAAAGAAAGAACTAACCTTGCCCCTCTCAACATGCTATGCTTATTCAGATTGATGCTTCAGGAACTGGTCAAAATTTATTGCCAACCTAGTTAGATCAGCTTGTGTTCTGGCAGGAGGGTAAATGCATATGTGTTTTTAATTAATCCCCTGCCTAAATCAAGGGAAAGGATATTGCATTTTTCAGCAAAATTGCTCCGCACAGTGCTGACTGCACATATTTAACAATCCTTGCTCTTGTAACTGAGAAAAGCCACTGGAGAGGTTCTAAACCTCATTCAGGTTTTGCCTGACCCTGTTTGCACTCCCCTCTACCTCATACAGGGCTGGCGCTCTTGAGCTGGCAACCCCAGGAGGAGATCAATACTTGCAGTCCTGGTAGCAGAGTCTTGTCCAATGAGGAATTTGCATTTATGGAGCATGTTCCCCTAGGAATGACCCCAGTACAATCCGGCCCTTAACATTAACCATCATGAATAATCCCATCACTTCTTGTCAAAGGCATCAAGCATGTGCTTAATTTTCAAGTAAGTAATTCGTAGGAAACTTGGTATGAGTTAAAGCATGTCATTGAAATGCTCATTGTTGGCAGAATGTATACATTACTTGTTTTTTTTTTTGGTCTGGGTTTGCTGTCTAGCTTTTCAGTAAACAGGGTTTTTTCTTTTTCTTTTCTCCTTTTCTGTTTCCTCTTCTTTCCCATTTTCTTCTTTCTCCTCTTTCTTTTTTTTTTTTTTTCTTTTTTTGGTCCCACTTATTTTCTTTTGGAGGATTTGGTCAGATTTTGGTTACTACAACTTCCTGATCTGTTTAGGAATCAAATGACTCTTTAAACATGAAGCCATGAAGCCTTTCAGGCCTTTTGATTTGGCTAACCACAGAGGTCAGTTTTTCATTTATTATTTAAATTATTCCAGATGCTAGCACAAATGAGAATTGCGAAGAGATCAGTTTCGACATGCTCTTTAATACAACATGTGGTTACAATTTATAATCAAAAGTCACCTTTCCGAGGATAGCTTGGATTTTGGAGGTCACAGTAGGTGAGATATTTATATCTTGGTTAAGACAGTGAGAATGCTAAGGGCTGATTTTGCAGTCTTAAAGTATGTAAATCTATAGATAGAAAGAGAAAGAAACACAATCATTAAAACAGAAGGAGTCCTATAAGGATTACTTTCCCAAGTTCTTTCTGTGTTGCAGAAGAAATTTACAGATGGATTAAAGGAAAGACAACTTTGCCAGACCACATGTAAGGAAAGCCTTTAAGAATAAGAAAAGTGCTCCCAAGGGACAGAAAAGATGCTTGAAATCCCTCTCTGCTAGGCAAAGGTCAGACTGAACTATAGAAGTTATTAAACCTTCATAGTCCTTGCTTTATTATTTTACCTCCACAAAACACTGAAAAATAATATTCTCTGTGCAAGAAACAGTCCTCTCACCTCAGTGAGTGAGTCAGCATTCAGTGGCATGAGTAAGGCACAAGCCAGTGACTGAACAGACA
Source organism: Cephalopterus ornatus (assembly GCA_013396775.1). Taxonomy (NCBI): domain Eukaryota; kingdom Metazoa; phylum Chordata; class Aves; order Passeriformes; family Cotingidae; genus Cephalopterus; species Cephalopterus ornatus. The sequence continues at coordinate 14,804 of VZRE01003182.1, read as the reverse complement.
GGCCATCTCCCTGGCATTGCTCCTGTCCCTTGCCAGTGATGGAACTGGTACAATTGGAAAACAGAAATTTTTCTTTGCAAGGTTAGCTCGCTGATGGGTCAACTCCTTCAACTGCCTTACTGCCCACTTATACAGACTGATGAAGGATACTGGGAGGGAAAACCTTGTATTTAACAGGTTGGCCAGAGCTGTCGATGCCCCATCCCTGGAAGTGTTCAAGGCCAGGCTGGGTAGGGCTGTGAGCAACCTGGTCTAGTGGAAGGTGTCCCTGCCCATGGCAGAGGGGTTAAAACTGGGTGATCCTTAACATCTCTTCCAACCCAAACTATTCTATAATTCTATGTGGAAAGATGGGACCAGCATATGGCATCAGTAGCTGGGATTTAGACTGATTTCATGTCTGTGAAAGCAAATCTATTGCTGCAGGTGTTTCAGGGTACTGCTATAGAGAGGAGACCTGGTATTAGATATCTCTCAATTTCCCAAAGCCTACATTTTATCAGTGCAGGAGACACTGCTTAAGATGTTTTTCACAAGACTTTGACCACAGCTCTTTGTAGCAACTCTTTTCTTCTTTAGTTTTTTCTTCCCCTCAATGCAAAAACAAATATTCCTTGCACTAAGTGAAGTTCTGTTATAAAGTAAAAACATACAGAATAATAGCCTAGGTGATGATGTGGTTAAGTTAGAGGAAATGCACACCATGTGATTTGTCAGTGTATTTTTCTGCTTTTGCTAGATTGTTTCAGAAAGCTCTTGAGCAAGGTAAGAAAGCACAGAAGAGTAGTTCCTTGATCTCTGCCATAGCCTGCACATATAGAGGTAGAAGCTTATTTGGAGAGAGGCAGGAGCTTATTTGGACCTAAGGCCATCCACACTGTGCCACACCAAAGGTCTAGATTGTTCCTTATCCTTTTTCCAGCAGTCATTTTAAGTAGATACCTGGGGAACAATATATACAGGCCAAGAATATATGACACTTCTCTTTAACACTCTACCAGTCCCCAAGTATTTCCACTTCAGGATGTTTCCTGCATTTGCATGTGTTTCTGTGTGTTTAGTGGCCCTTGACCCATGTAGAACTGCACTATGGCAGCATCCTTTGGCAAGGATTTTCACAGACCTGAATCATTTGCCACTGTCTGTTTTCAACCTCATTCTCACTCTCTGAATTTGATGACCTTTTGTTGTAGAACTGAATGACAGTGAACTCAATCAGTCCCTCTCTGGTACTCAGGATTTTATATGTAGATCCCTACAATAACCCCTACATTTCTCAATTTTTCAGGTTGAGGTATCCCTACCTACTCAGCAATTCCCGGTTAAGAAACCATTCCTGATCTTTGAACATCCTTGATTAATCCTGCTCCAACTCTTTCATATCCGCTCTGGAATTGCAGTACTGGAATTACAGACAATATTCAAAGGATGATCAAAATTCAGTGGCACTGTGATATCTTCTAGTTTGTTCTCTGTTCCTTGCTAGCTTTTGCCATGCCTTTTTTTTTTTGACCACCATTTCACATTGAGATGACATTTTCTTGGCAGTACCGGTCATAACCCTAAGACCTCTCTCTGAAGAAGTCATCATCCACTCATTGTCCCTTATTTTATGTGGAAAACTCAGATGAGATTTCCCTTTGTGGAACACTTTATGTAAAATTTTCCTGCATTGACTTTCATGCCAGTTTCTTATCCAATCACTCTGAACTTTCTGCAGCTCTTCACACTTGGCACTTCTATTTCTTACCCTTAATGCCATCATCCCGCAGCTCACCTCCTTTCCAGCATTGTTTATTAATATGTTGGCTAGCAGAGGTCCCTGCATGACTTCCAGTAGTTTGGCCTCTTATTTACTTATTCTTTCCAGAAGTTTCTCTTACGGCATAGCTGCATAGTTTCCTTGAAAATTTGATAAAGATTGTGAAGTAAGTAAACACATTGATATGAATACATGTAGCTTGAAAAGAAAAAGAATTCGGCATTTTTAAATTTACAACAGTGGCATCATGCTAGCTTTTAATGAGGTCAAGGCACAAATGTTTGAGCCAGATTTCCAGTTCACAGTGTTTTTCATCTTGCCAAGTTGTAATGACCCTTCTGGAGTTCAAATGATTTTAAATATTTTAAAGATTTTTTTCTATGCCATAGTAATGAAAACCAACAAACAGGATTCCCATCTGACAAAAACTTGTGTGTTCCAGCTGAATAGGATAACTCCCCTTTTAACACACTGTTTATAGACATACTGACCAGGTAGGTTTTTTAGCATTACATCAAGAGGAAAAGTATCCCTGAGTCATACTGCTCCTGACTGAGGAGGATCTTCTTCATCTACTTGCTCTTCTGAGGCTGACGTTGTTCAGTTGCAGGGGGACATGCACAGGGTTGTGTCTTACATCAGGACTTCTTCAGGAATAGGTAGTGATTTCACAGTGATCTTTCAGAAAAAGAGGCTAAATGGTCAGAAACATGAATTTGCCTGGAATGTTTTTGCCTTGAAAAACTTTTATTCGTTTGCACAGAAGCCAGAAGCATAGTGAAAGCACAGCATTGTAGTTTTGCATGACAAACATCTAGCCTGCAGTGGGTTAAATTTCCTTCATGCTAAGCAGCACCCAAGCAGCCTGCTATTTTTCAGTATTTCTCAGTGGGGGCAGCAAAAACGTGGATATGGACAGGAAGGTTCTGATTTCTCATCACTGTCACCCATTAACAGCTTATCCTCTGATTTCTAAAAGATTTTCAGACGTGGGGAATAGTTCTGTGCTATTCAAACAGAACAAAAGTGGTCAGTCTTTGCCATCAGGATTACAAGATACAAGGATCTTTGAGGGTTCATGGCACTTCCACGTGTGCTGACATTGTTTTGGTCCTATTTTTATTTCCTTGTTTTTCTATAAGCTTTCGCACACTTTTATCACAGTCTCTGATGTTTGCAATGAGGACACAAAGCTCAGCTAACAAACCCAGACTCGGTGAATACAAGTTTATCTGAAAGGTGCCATAAAAATTGCACAATCTGAGCAGAAAGTACTGTAGGACTCCTTCACAAATTACATAATCATTCTCTGTAAATCTGTACTAGACATAAAGCAAAGACAAAAATAATTTCTAGGGCACACGAAGGCTAATACAGGGAGATTAAATACAGTCAGCAAATAAAACGGCATCTGGACTCAGTAGCTAATAGAACATTTCAGTATGGAGATATAATGCAACACAATGAAGTAATGTTAGCTGATTTTTCACAGACTGATAGTTATACATCATTAAAACTTTTCATGCCCTGATCAGCATCTCTGAGTGCTGCTCCTTCTTGCTGACTAGGATCAACCATGAATAAAATTATTTTTAATGTCTTGACTAAAGATGTGCATTTTCAGAGGATACAAAGAAAAACTAGAATTGAAAATACTAATTCTGCCATAGCCTTACTCTAGCCATGCATGACACCACAAAACAACTGTTCCTTCTTCCAAAAATATCTCTCTTGACAGGTGAGGTATTTCCTCTGGAAGAAGAATATATTGTGAAGGATTTCAAAACATAAGCTTTGTTTGCTTGGTCATTTGTCCTGTCTTGACTCATGTCTTGCAGCAGCAGAGTCCAAGGCTCTGAGTGGAAAAGAAACCAGATATGTGTTGCTGCATATTATCTTCATTGATTGACACTGTAGTATCACTCCAAACACTACTTGGAAACAGCCCTGGCAGATGCTGTGGAGATGCTATTTCCTGTTCCACGTAGATCCTGTGATCAAACATCACCAGGATTGACTTACATCATAATTTTTCTTCAGAAGAGAAGCTGTCTGTTCAGTGGCACCTTCATCAATTTAAGATGTCACCTTCCATTTATACATGTTAAAACAACACTTCAATACTCCAGATACTTTACACATCCTTTCTTCACCCATGTTTAAGCCAGCAAGTTAATGACAACAGTACACTGCACCATGTCCCATATTAAGTGGTGAAGACATGCTGTCAAGAAAATTAAGAAATATTGTTTTTCAGGATTGAATGCAATCGCATGAGCATTATCATCTGCATAACTGCAGCTGGCAGAGATTACAAAACTTCTGGGGTTTTTTACATATCTACAAAGGTTAAAAAGTAGCAACTTGTGGTAATATATGAGACTGCTGATTCTCTACTAATTACATAAATTGGGAGTAAAAGCTGTAAAATGAAGAAGTTGAGTTTCCCTTTGCTGACGCTCTACACTCTTAGTCTAAAGCAATGCAGTCAATAATGCTTGTTTGCTGCAAGTAAAACAAGACAGCCCTAAAGAATTGTAGTGCAGATCGTCTTTCTCAGGAGAAGTCCCTTTGTGACAGTAGTGGTACTTTACAGTCAGACAGAGCCAATTGGGAGATATTATAAAATTACTATTTTTCTCCATACAGCCCAGAAGGTGCTTTTCTTAAATGCAGAAATGAGTGTCATCAGGCCTCATGATCAGGATTTCACGTAGACTAGCTTTTCAAATGGTTTTTAAATCTCATACTGAGGAACATTGTATTGTCATGGGGTTCTCCATGTGAATACAGCAGCCTTATTTCATGTAGAGCACATGAAAGGGGTACAGACAAGGCAGGGCATTTGCGGGGAGAGGATGTATTACTTCCAGGCAGTGCTCTTTTGGGTAGTAGTGTAGGTCCACACCCTCTATAAGAGCTGCATCACCTGCACAGGTTGCAGGATGAATGGTGCCCTTCACCAAACACACCCTCAGAGGCTTGACATACATTCATCTGTAATGGGATTGCTTATCTACTGTTAGGTGAGCATAAGGCAAAAGGAAAGCTTTGCTACTTCAGAGCCTGAATTCGTTTGCTTACATACCCTAGCCACAGTGTGATATGAAAACCCATTACCTTGAAGAAGCTGCTGGAATGGAAATGCAAAGATCTCATGGCACTTTTAAAAAAGATGTATGTAGATAACCTGTGATAATGAATTAGAGGAATATTACTACTAACTGGAGAATATTAAGAGAAGGCTGAGAAAAATGACCACAGGGATGGAGTCATCCTTTCTTGCAAGGGATGGTTGTGCAGACTGAGATTTGTTAGCCTGGAAAGAGATGAACTGGGGAAAGCATGGTAGAAATCTGTGAAGCATGAATGATTTGAAGAGTCACTTTTGCCTGAAGGCTGCTGTGGGTGCTAAAAGGCTACTGAGGGTCAAAGAGCGAGTGTGCAAGCCCAAGGCAGAAAAGTCCAAGGACAGTTATGTCCATCTCAGGAAGTCCCTGAGCCTCAAATGATTGGAAACTGGGAGAACACTTAGGGGAAGCATCACATACATGATTGCCCTTTCAATGCATACCTTCTTCCTTCAGAGGCTGCTATGGCCCACTAGGCAATGGCTCTTTTAGTCTGATGCAGCACAGATGCTCTTGCGCTGTGTGACTCCCTTGGGGCTGTAACTTTTAAGCTTACTCAGATGATCTGTCTTTTCCTCCATCCACAAAATGGTTTCTTACAACAAGAGTGCTGGGGGGAATGAAGGATGGGAGTGGAAAGTAATAGTTATATTGCTTTCAATGTTGCAGCTACAGGACACAAAATATTTAATTCTTTATTAGGCACTGTGTCTTGGGACTGTTGTTATATGCAAAGCTGCAGAGAGAAGTGAGTTTTATTTTGCTAAAAATAGGTCAAGGAAACAGAATTTAACCTTTTAAAAATTGGATTCTCTCTAGACTAATAACTTTTACCGCCAACATGAGTTTGAAGTGTAAAGAACACAAAATATTCTTGCAAATTGAGTAATTTACAGTTAGAATTGACTGTCTTCATTTGACAATGCAAGCATTTATTACATGGGAGAAGTAAAACGTATTGTTTGGAAGTAAACACAGATATACTGAACAAAAGGTCTTACAGTGATGATGATAGATTTTGTGTGACTAACCTGAGACACCACAGAAGATCCTCATTTCCAAAATACTGTCTGCCACAAATTACTTGTATACCCTAAAATATTGTTTTATTTTCATTCTTATTTCTAATCTAGGTTAATAGGCTTATGGAAGAGGAAGAGGAACAGGAAGGAGGAAAAGGATATGAAAGATATGAATATATAGCTTTATTTTCTTTGGGAAAGATGGATGCCAAACTCAATTATGCAAAAAAAATATATACTCCCTTCCCCCATTGCAGTAACAATAAATTCAGTGGGACTGATGAACTAGAGCAATTAAATATACAGATGTTAGCAGTCTGACCAAAAATCCCTCTACTATGTGTTCAACTTCAGAATCCCAGTATCAGTGTACTGATGATGCAATAACCAGACGTAAAAACACAAAACTGTCTTGCTTTTCAGAAGTTAGGAAACACCTGAATTCAGGAAAAACAAATGAATAAATGTCTCCGGTAATTCACACCTTTTTATCTTTTTTATAAACTTGCATTTTTTAGACATCATGCTACATAAGTTTTCCTAAGAACTTCCTCAGTACTTAGTAATGGAAGGTAAATCAATTCATGATGTAAGGTAAAAAAAAAAACCTTTAGGGTACACCACAGGTAAATAGCCCTGAAATTCATCAGGCCACATAATTCTTACCTCAAATGCAGACCAGAAAGTAGGAAAGGAGCAGAAGGACTTGGCTGATGGGATCATTGCTTACTTACTTACATTTTCTGAGATATTTAAAGGGATTACATGTTTTTAAGAATCAACTCTCTCACTAGCACTTTGTCTTAGTTACTTCTAACTGAGGAGCTGTTGTGTTAAACAAGAAATTATGTAACTGAATTTTCTTTTGATGTTTTCATTGAGATGATCTAACAGAAAAAGAGTGTGGGTAGGAGGGCAAGACATCCTCTGCAGAGAAGTATGTTTACTACATCTTTCTTGGAAGTGAAACAATGATGTACCCAGATGTTGAAGCAGGGGTCGATCACCATCTGCTATCACAGACGAAAGAAACTCCTGGTGCTGGAAAAAAAAAAAGGAGGCTCGGTCTTAGAAACAGAAAGAGAAATTTTAGATATCAGGTGGCCAGAGTGCACCATCAAATGTCATCATCCAAAGTGTACATCTTCCAATACATGATGGGGAGGGGTGCTTTTCACAAGTATGACTGAAGACTCCATACATGAACACTTCCAAAGCGACAAGTAAGAGCAAATCAAGCAGCTATTCCCTACCATAACATCAGCAGGCAGTAGCCATGGTGTTTCTAATATGGAACTCCTCCCTGAATGGTGGTGAATAACACCAAAACACCAAAACATACCCTGTAAAAGCAGCAAGACTTTACCAGGAGAGTTGCAAAGTTGTACATTTACATCTGAGAAAGAGGTGTGCATACAGGGAAAATCAGGCTTATCTGAGGATGAAAGACTTGTTGTGATTCACAGTTTCTTATAGGAATGCTAATGTTCTGCATTAAACACGATGGTCATCAACACAGAAGTTTCATTGGGCTAACCTAGAAGGCAGGGAGATACATAATTGTACATCACATGGTAGGTGCTGAAACAAGAAATTAAGGAAAAAACCAAAAGTGTAGACTGCTAAAAGTGTCTTCCTTGAGCTGAATCAGTACTACCAATGTTTCAGTCACTAGGCTAGCCACCAAAAGAGCATTAATTCTGTTTCTAGGTACTGAACTGGAACTAGAAACTGTTTGCTTTTTACTACAAGCACTGAAATTCTAATGATCCCCAATCACTTTTAATCAGTCCTGATTGTCAAACACTTTTGGGACAAAGTTTTACTTAAAAACTAGGAAGCTTTTATGCTTCCATTTGTTGAAGACACATTTCTGAAATTGTTGGATTCCGTGCCCAGGGAGGAACATGAGGTGACTTCTCCAAATATTAACATGCATTCATAATTCCTTCTCACTGGCCTTCAAAAAGATATTTCACCTTTGTCTTGTCAAAGGCTGTAGGAAGGAGCTTGAGTCATTGGGTGAAGTAAAAGCATACATCAATCACCTTGGCTTTTCTTGTGAGAGATATCTTCTAATAAAAGGAACTTGAGCTGTTGATTTCAAGCAACAGGGAGACTGACAAAACTGACGGTTAGGCATATAAAAAGAGAGGGAGTAAAAGCCTGTTCTCTCATCTTTGGAATTAAATACACATGAATCTGCTGAAAGCCAAAGCAATGTATCTTTCACATTACACTTTTCACTTTAGATGACACACACACATTTACACAAGTTTCATATGCTTTCAACATCTGCATCCAAAGGATAATTTATACAAATTTACACACAAAATGAATCCTTCAGTTAGCTATTAGAAGTAGTTAGAAAAATTAAGGTTTTCTATTTCCCTTTTTGAAGATCAAGGTAAAACTATCACTTCCTTCCCATTCTTCTTCCTCTTACATTCCTTCCTCCCATCCTGTCAAACAATATTCAGGGGGTACCAGAGCTGGACAGACACAACTTGTCTTACGCAAATGTTGAAGCTATCTTGAAAACTGAATAAAATACACACACTTTAAAAGAATTATGGCTGGGTGATCTTTCAAATGCAAATATTGCCAGAAGGCTCTATTGGTAAGAGGTACAGTTGCTCTGCAAAATTGCTGTTCCAGCAAAAGCCCTTGTGTACTTCAGCTGTTCTGATTTCACACAATTATACTGATGCAAATTCTTCTAACCAAAACACAGTTTTGCCAGGTACAGCCACTTCCTCTAGAAATTTCACTGGTATAGATTTGATGCATATTAAACAAGTATATTAAATATATAAGTAAACAAGCATATTAACAAAACAGTACTGACTTGAGTTTTTTAAAAGCATAGACCCAACAATGCTTTAGGACTCTGACAAGATGTTTTATTCATTAAAGTTCACATCAAACTTACTCATTGTTTCTTTGAATGCTGTCCTTGGCAGGCTTCTGAGTCCTTTTTGTTGCACTTCATTCTCACTCTTACTGAAGTGTTACTTGCAGTTGGAAGATGGGCCCAGGCCCTGGGTAGCTTTGTGTTAGCTGCCCTGGACAGCAGCAGAACATCTGTGCAAATTGTACCCTGGATACTGAATTGGACAGCTAACCAACAGTCCACTTTGTATTGCAGCGGCCCGGTTACATTATTGCCCAAATGAGATGGATTTAAGGTAGCATAGACATGCTTCTCCTTTCTGCAGAGGAGTCTGAGGCTCCTGCAGAGGACATCCTTAGACCACACTTCATTCGACATTTATGCAGTGCCTGCCTGGCACAATGGAACTCTTTATCCATGGCCAGGCTGCTACTGAAGTCCAAATAAAGACATCTTTTTCTTTTTACTAGCTAATGATGGCATCAGCTATGTATACAAAGGCAATGGAGTTTAGAGATGATCAGTTATTCTTCCTTTCCCTCCCCTGTGCTGCTCCCTCCTCCTCTTCACTGCCATCTCCTCCTCCTTCCTTATTTTTCTCTCCCTTCACAGCTTCCTGAAACAGTAAAGGGTAGGCTGCAGTTTGATAATGAAATAAATTCCTGCAGTCCCTACTGAATTTTTAGGAATATTGCATCATTTTTGTCTCACAGGGCTCAGTCTTCAGTTGAGTCACCAGTGACACAAGGGAGTAATGGCTCTGTTGCAGGAACAAAACAACCTCTGTATAGTGCCTGTAGGAAATTCAATTGGTGTCTGTCCGTCTGCTTCCCTTTCTTCGTGGGGAGACTTCTCAGGCACTATAATTGGCTTAGCTGGCGAGATAAGTGACAATTGTGGATGGGAGGAGGGAAAACAGGAGGAGGAAATCTCTACTTTTTATCTGTCTATTGAGATGTCAGTGTCAGCCAAGAAGCACTTAAAACAGATCTCCTGCTCTTAACTGTCAAGAACAAGGACACATGGAAAGATCTAGTCATGACAGGAAAACCCAGCTAAAAGAATGCATGTGCCTAGGGCTTTCTGTAACATTTCCTGATGAATGGCTTACTGGCATACTCAGGGCTAGATCACTTCGTTGGGAGATGACAAGAGAGAACTAATTCAAACCTTCAGGTTTCTACCAGCCACATGCATAGGTTTGTAGTGACAAACACTCATCTCCTCCGGGATCTTTGCCCACATTAAGTCAGTACAGCTTCACTGATTTCCCTCGTCTCCAAAGCATGCGTGCCTGTTTCCTGCAAGTCTTCCAGTATCACAGGCTGGTTTACATGGACTAAATTTGACCTAATATGGCTTTGTCTGCTTTTCTTAAGAAAAGTGCCTCTATGTGTGATAGGGGGCACTTCGGAGTCTGATTACATGCAGGTTGATTCAAATGGTACCAAGCCATACTAATATGAGAGAACTACTGGAGCTCTGAGAGCCTCTGTGTTTCCTGGTTGTGTACAAAAGACACTACAGCAAATTGTTTCCATTGGCATAATCAGATGAATGAATCATAAAGTAGACAAGCAGCAATTCATCCCTCCACACAGCTTCTCCCTCTAACAGTATTGTAGTTAGTCAGCTCAGTAATTATATTTTCAATAACATTTTGCTTGCAGTCAGGTCCCTCTGCTCTTAATCCCACACTGACCATAGAAGGTACCATGCTCTCACAGATTTGTTCCAGAAAATAAAATGGTTTTGCACCTCTACAGAATTTAATCCCAGGTACAAAGATCAGAGTTCCCCTTACCAGATACATACCCATCAGCAGTCTCTGACCCAGGGTAACCTTGGAAATGAATGTTCAACTCATTTTCACAGACCAGACCAGTACAAATTCTATTTAACAAGGCACAAGCTTCAAGCTGTTCATAAAGAGAGCAGAACACCACCAACTTGATTCCTGGATTTTGTAGGACCTGAATAGGCTTAATAAAAAAGCTTCTCATCAGATACCAAAGCTTTTTTTGATATCTTTTTGACATCAGAGTTTTCAGTTGGTAGTGGTTTCATATAGAGCCACATAGTAAAAATGTTCTTCTCACTGTCGAGTTTCTTAGCTTGACAGTGTAAAGATAAAATACTAAATTCTGCAAATTCTATTCCTCTCACCTTCACAGCTATTTGTAGGGAAAACACTCAGATTTTGTGGTCCAAAAGTAAGTATAAAAAATTATAAGGTTGTAATTGGGAGCATAAGCATTATTTTCAAAGCGTACAAAGGTTAGGCATTGGTGTTTGAGCTTCTGGATCATTCCTGAATACGCAATTTTGACACCAGTCAAGGGTGGCATTATCAAAGATCTGTTGTGAGTCTCGTGTACGCCATTGAACTGTCTAGCTTATCTCCTTGGCATTTTTTATTTGTAAATATTGGGAGATTAACCAAAGTCAAACCCCAGCACCCATGCATTATTTTCTAGCTTTCAGAAAATACCATCTCTTCCTACAAGGTCTGGAAATCATTAGAGTTCTTTTTTCTCATTACTACTGCAGATTATAATGCCAAATAGTAACAAAAATTTGAGATTTGTGGATAAAGCATAGAGAAGAACATAAAGAAGTTTTCAGTGTCAGCAGTTTATGACAGCCTGGAATTTATTTTACACCACAAAAGGACTGCTTGAGGAGACTGGTGAAAATTAGCTAGTGGGGCATTCCATGCTGAAAGGGAAGAGAACACACAAGTGCTCAGATGCTAGTGGTCAAAAAGGAACAACAGAAGTCAGAGGGTCCCCAAAAGTTACAGAGTTTTCTCAGCAACTTATACACTTGGCATGGAAATTGGTATATTAGCCCCTCATCTTCTAGTATAAGCACACAGTGGTGGATTTTGATAGGGTGAAAGAAGAGAAAGGGAGATTAAAGAGAGGGAGAGAGGAAAAAAGGAAGAAGGAAAGAAAGAAAGAAAGAAAGAAAGAAAGAAAGAAAGATCACCATTCCTGGCTCCAGTGTTGATCCAGATGATGGGATGTTACAGAGTCCTGGGAGCACCACCAGGGCTTCCTAGGGGTACATTTTATAGATAAGTTTCCTCACACTGGAGCTAAGTTTCTCACTGTCTATGCAAATTAGTTTTCATGCACAGTTTGTTCTTCTAGACCTTCTGGAAATGGGTTGGAGGATCTCAGGGTTCTTCGGTGATTTTGGTGTCCCCCTCCTACTGAATTGACCTTTAGTTGGCAGTTAACGCCTGCTTCTCAACCTCATTCCTGCACTTGTGCTGTACTATGTTGGGCTTACATCCAGGAGCCAGAACAAGGATGTTTGTCCCAGAAAAGTACTGTTGTACCACTGTATGGCCCCCTTCTCCAGGCACATCCTGTTCTTTCTCACAGAGTGTTCTTACTATCAATCCTTGTTTAGCTCCCAGCTATCGGGCTATTGTGTTTAAGACATACACCCCTTCTCTTCTAGGCTTCTACAGCAAGCAATCATGTATGTTATACACAAAATAGAGTCATACTTCTAGTCCCTGGCCTGAGCCAACCTTAATAACAGGTTTTCATCCATCTGTTATATGTAATTTTGATAGGGGACAATTTGTGTTCATTTCTATACTTTTATTCCTCTGACCTTTAGCTTTGCACTGATTTGATGTCCCCCAATTTGATTCTGGTTTGAGTGCACTTTTTTTTCTGCATGGTATTTGTGTACATTGCTTTCCTTCATAGTTGTTTTGTTTTGTTTTGTTTTGTTTTCTATTTGCCTGCCTTTACCACCAGTCTTTTAAAATAACTATACCTCAGTTTGGCTCTTTCCGGTCACCAACTGCTGCTATTCAGTAGTTTAGAGAAGGCATTTCCTAGAGGTAATGTGTCTTCAATGAGAATGCTCTTGTGCTGATGGATTTCAAATGTGATTTTCTGAAATATTCGTTTAATGCTCTGACTTTATGAAAGTGCCTTCTAGTTCAATTGTCTGTCCATTTTTAGAAAGCCATGCAAAAGATGCTCAAAACTAATTTGCTGAAAAGTTGAATACTTACAATGTTTTGGTTTTGCTATGGTTACAGGACAAATGGCACTTTTTAACCCTCTTCAGTCACTGTCAATTGTTATCTGTAGATGATTAGTGTGCTATCGCTCCTCATTCAACTCCAGTCACTTTAGCTGGCTGCTGATTTGCACTATCTAGTGCCCGCCGAAACTTAGGTAGAACAAGTCTTCCTTCTGATGAAGAAGGCTGGTATGATGTAAAGAAGATGTATGGATACATCTTTTGCATCCATGACAATGTGTGTATCACTGCAACTGACTAGGTTGAAACGTGTCTGAATTTGTCTCAGGACAGAAGTGAATTACAGCCATGGACAAAGAACTTCCAGTCCTATTTTTGGCATCCGTGAACAAGGTACCAGCTGCAAATGATAAATTCCTTGGCAAGCCCTTCTCGCATGGGTATCAATGTCCTAGCTTTGGCCAGGACAGGGTTAATTTTTTACAGTAGCCAGAAGGGGGCATGACCAGACTCTAATCTTACTGGATACCACCTCACATGATTTCCAGGGACTCACTCTCACTTTCAAGGAGAAAGGCATCCTTTTCCGCTTGTAAGAAAGCATGGTGGTAAAGAGCTGGTTTGTATTTGTTGTGAACTTTCTGTGTAAATTGTTTCTTTGTCTTACACCTTTTGTTATTAATATTGTTGCTGTTATTGTTTTCTTATTTTGTTGCTCTTTCCAGTAAATTGTTCTTATCTCACCCTGTTATTTTCACCTTTTGTGCCTCCAGTTCTCAAATCCATCCCTCTGGAGCAGGAAGAGGGAGGGGAAGGCGGGGACAAGCCAACGGCAGTGTGGTTTGGAGTCTCGGTGAGAGAAATAAATTGAGGAGTACCATTCCTAAACCATAACAATCTATTAGTGTATGAGAAGGGAGCCAGTGGATATCCAACAGATGGCCAGTCTGTTCCTCTTCAGCTGTAGCAAGACTCTATCCATGCAGCTTCCTTCTAGGAGGAATAAAACAAATCTCAGTTCAATGATCTTGCTTCTTGAAAGTCATTCCACACTGGCATTCATAAATTTCTGTTACTTTTATAATTAATAGCAGTGCTCTGAACAACCATATTCTCTTTGGAGAAGTGACTAAATATGCTTTTTCCTCTGGATGCCCATGTAATTTTTAGGTCAGCATCTACATAATGTAAACAGGCAGCTGGGTAGAAACAGAAAAAGGAATTGGAAAGGATTTATTTTAAAACATCAGAAAATAACAAGGAAAGGGCTTGAACTGTATACGGACTTAAGTAAGAGAATGCAAACAGCAGAACCAGCAGAGAAGAGATCAGAGAAACTGTGTGTGAGCATGACTGGCAGCAGTTTTAACTGGTTTATGGGGGGAAAAATGGCTCATCTTTCTGGTACAGTTCACTGTTTTGTAAGTGAGTGAGCATCCCAAAGTATCACAGCATCACAAAATAGGTAAGGTTGGAAGGGACCACAGTGCATCTTCTGGTTCAACCTCCCTGCTCAAGCAGGGTCATGGAACATGGATTTCATCCAGACAGTTCTTTAATATCTCTAGTGAGGGAGACTCGAAAACCTCTACGGAAAATTTGTTCCAGTGATCAGTCACCACACAGTAAAGAAATTCTTCCTCGTGTTCAGGTGGAACTTCCTGTGAATTGTTTCTTCCTATTGCCTCATGTGCTCTTGCTTGGCACCACTAACAGCCTGGTTCCACCCTCTTGACACCGTCCCTTCAGATACTTACAGATGTTCTCTAGACCTCCTCTTAGACTTCTCCAGGCTAAGCAAGCCTAGCTACCTCAGCTTTTCCTGATAAGAGTTGCTCCAGTCCCCTCATCCACTCAAAGTTTTTCAGCCTGGAGAAGAGAAGGCTCCAGGGTGATCTTATTTGACCTTATTGTGTCTTTTCAGTACGCGAAAGGGGCCTGCAAGAAAGCTGTAAAGGAACTTTTTACAAGGGCGTGTAGTG